>PVJH01023948.1:0-33961 GCA_004026705.1 Nesogale talazaci
ATTTCACTGAGTTCTGTGTGGCCATTGCTATAGAGATCATCAAACACAGCAGAAAAGTAGACTGTAGTTGGTGGCTACATGGAATAAAAAATGAATGGAGAGTAGAGACTATGCCTGGCTTCGACCTTGGGCTAGTGTGAAGGTAATTGAAGTCCCTACTGAAGCTGGACAAGTTCAGATGTGACTTCCATGTCATTTTCTCATGTTGCTGAGACCTGTCAAAAAATCCTGAAAGTCAGATGAAGAAGGAGAACGTTAGATTTAAATTCCCAATTGGTATGACACACGTGTATGTTTAGATCCCTCGAACTACTTGAACCACTTCTATGGAAGACCATCACCAGGAGCTGCCAGAAAGGTGGTGTAAAGTATATTTGTATGCACCTTCTGAACTGAAAATGAAAAAAAACAATCTATGAAGCAAGATGATTGCTCTTAGTGGGCACTGCATATGTATTGAAAGATGATGTGTGATGCATTTTAAAAGACCAATTTCCAGCTTTTCAAATGAGCTAAAAGGAGACCTTAAAAGAGAAACAGGACGATAGCAATTTTTGCATAGTGATCATTGGGCTATTTAGCTTCATCATGTTTTCCAAGGTCCTTCCTTTAAGGAATGCCAGACACAGATGCTGGAGAGCAAAAAAGCTAAAACCTTAGAATAAAGGATAAGGCTGTGTTGTGAGTTCCCTGGTCTTTGTGCAGGTAAGGCCTCTGGGATAATTCTGTCTCGTTGGTCAGGAACATGCACTTATCCTCTACTACCCTTGATTGGAGCCCCATTTCTCCAGAACTGTGTGTCTCTGGAGTAGCCAGGGACAAGTCTGGGAATAAATTGGCATGTTTAGCATACCATTTTAAAATCTGCACTCAGAAAAGAAATACTCATTAATAGCCAGCAATATGCTGGTGACACAGCAATGATAGATAGTAAAAGTAGGAAAAGAAAAAGGGAAAAAAGCAAATTCATTGCTTCCGGGTCCATCATAATTCATTAGGACCATCTAGGACCGAGTAAAACTGCCTCTTTCGGTTTCTTATACTATAAATCTTTACAGAAGCAGATAACCTTATCTTTCATCCATAGAGTGGTTGGTGAGTTCAAACCACTGGCCTTTTATTAGAAGATAAATAAGGACCCCGATAGCCCACCAGGACTCCTGTAGAAAGTGGATTTGAAATATTTACTGATGAATATCAAAGACTGCAGACTTCAGTACGGATTATATCTTGTCCTTACACAAAAATCCTTACAACTGTAAGACCAGCAACATCATTATAAATGGAGAAAAGACTGAAGTTGAACAGGATTTCATTTTACTTATATCCACAATGAATGATGATGGAACCAGTAGTCAAGAAATCAAATAACATTGGACTAAGCAAATCTGCTTCAATAGATCTCTTTAAAATCTTAAAAAGAAAAAAATAATCACTTTGTTTAGTAATATGGGCTTGGTTCAACCCATAGTATGATCTCTTTTCTTTTTTTAAAAATCATCTTATTCAGGCTTGTAAAATTCTTATCAGAATCCATCCATCCATCCATTGTGTGAAGCACATTTGTATATTTGTTGTCATTATCATTCTCACAACATTTGTTTTCTACTTGAGCCCTTGGTATCAGCTCCTCATTTCCTCCCTTCCATCTCCCCTCCCAAACCCTTGATAATTTACAAATTATTGTTATTTTGTCATGTCTTACACTGTCCAATGTCTCACCTCACCCACTTTTCTGTTGTACATTCTCCAGGGAGGTGTTATATATAGATCCTTGAGATTGGTTCCCCCTTTTTATCCCCCTTTTTCAGTGGCTGCAGCAATAGGCTTCACCATACCCACTGCCATGAGAATAGTTAGTGCAGGCCTGGGCAAAGCTTCCCTCTGCTCTGTGAATTGGAACCAAGTAACAACAACACAATGACATACCAGGCTTGTGGCCGTCATGGGCTTATGTTAATTGTATGATTGAAATGTCGGGGTGGAGTCTAGCCTGTTAATCTGAGACATTGAGTAGCCATTGAGGCCTCTGTGTGGGCATGGCTTTCTCCTGAGGCTTCTGGGAAATCTCGCGACTTTTCCCTCGTGAAGATGAGCAGCTATCTTCCCCAGTGGTTGGGAGTTAGTGAGAGAGGCAATGAGTCATGGAAAAGACAAGATGGCAGCGTCCGAGGAGCTGGAGGAGCCAGCAGAGAGACCGCATGGCTTGGCCTTGATGGACCCAGACCTCTGAAGCTGGAGCGGCATGCTGTTGATGGACCCTGAGCCCTGGAAGCGAGGAGCCATGGGGAGACCCCCGCCAGCACCAGAATGCTGCACCCACTGATCTGTTACTTCGTGAGTCGGAGGGAGACTTTGTAGGCTGATTTTGGGCATATGGGATAATATTGGACTTATGACTTTGTACTGGACTGGATTGGGATGCCTTCTTAGTGTCATATTCCTTTTGCGTATAAACCTTTTCCATAAATCTATGTGTGTGTCTATGAAATTTTTTCCTCTAGTCTACCCGGACTAACACAAGGCTCCACGCTATTTCCCATTTTAACCATTTAATACCCTAACTTTCCTATAGAGAGTTGACAGGATTGGCTCTCAGGTGGAAAAGAAGCGCAACGTGGGAGAGACACAGAAGGAAGGAATAGGAAAGGGAAACTTGTTCAAGCCCACACCCATCAGTCAAGATGGAAGATGGAAGACAGGGATCCAGATCTAATCACAAGGCTCCATTTGAACAGTGCGCTAAATCTGAGGTGCAGAAAGCTCCCTGAATAAATAGAAGTCCAAGCACACTGATTAAAATCTAGTGAGATCATACTAATAACCAGCATTATAAGGACAATAGTGAAGTAAGAAATGGGTCAACTTGAACTCAAATTAAAAGAAATACTAGTCTTTACCAAACCCTCCCATCTATCCTTTGCCCTCCGCACACCCCCAAACAAAGCAAACTTGTTGCCTTTGAGTTGTTTCTGATACACCCTGACCCTTCCCTCAGGGTAGAAGTGCCCTGATTATGGGTATATAAGTCCATAATTCTTCACAGAACTAGAAAGTCTTAACTTTATCCTGGGAATCAGCTGATGATTTCAAAGTGGTGACATTGAGTTTAGTAACCCATGACACTACCCGGGCTCCTTCTCATCAGAAGGTAGTCCACAAATCAGGCGTCCATGTTTTCTTACTTTTAGAAGGCATGAAATACAGAAAGCTTACCTGACCACTTTTTTTGTTTAGGTAGTAGCATCACGGGGCTTTTGGTTTTATTTGTTTGTTTAAGGGAGTAGAGCCCTATCATGTTAAATGACAAACTTCCAGAAGACAAATAAAAGGACCATTGTCAATGGCTCTTTGAGATTTCAACACTACACTTCTGGCCCCAAACAATATACTGCTTGTCCAAAACAAAACGTGCTGAGAATAATTGAGTGCACTGACGTAAACCAAGATCACCATTTGAACTATCACCATCGTTCCTAAGAACCCCTTCCAGTATAATCTTCCAGTAAAAGATACATTTAGCATCTTTTCTGCCCTCCCTCAGAACTGTTCCTCCCCCTCCCCCGGATTAAAGCGCCCTAGATGTCTGGCATTTTGCATTTTCGTCAGCTTCTTGTAATGTTTCAATTTCCTTACACAATCAGCTCTCACCACTTCTGTCAGTGGGTCCTTATTTCACATTGTGTGCAACGTATCTAAATCTAAAACCTTTATCTTTGCCAAGATTCACAATCTCAAATAGCACTATTAGCCTCAACTCCTCAAATCGAACATTGCTGTTTAGTTTTTCTTTTTTCCATTTTCCTGTTTAACATGTCATTAAATTGCATGGATTTTACTTATGAATTCTTATGTAGCATACCTATATATATATCATTTTCAATCAAGATCTATTAAAATATGTCTTCTCCTTCTCAGCTGTCTAAATGTAATGCAAAACCCAGTGAACAAATAAAGACCTGGCTCACTTACTGGCATCAAATTGATTCTGACTCACTGAAACCCTAAAAGACCGAGTAGGTGAGCCCCTATGGGTTTTCTGAGGTGAAATCTTTATGAGAGTAGAAAGCCTCTGCCGTGGAGCAGTTGACAGTTTCGAAGAGATGACCTTGCAGTTAGCAGCCCAACTCATAACCACTACATGACCAGGGCTCTTGTCAGACACATTTTCAAGTGGAAAATAAAATTTAAAAGTCTGGAGAACGTTTGGGTTTCAATGTGAAAGATTTCAGATGAGGAAGCATGAGACACTGGGAAGCATAAAGGTATGTTTGAGAATTGTTACTGGAGGTATGGATCACACTGCCAGTGATGTTTCTTCAAAATGCAATTAAATTTTAAGATTACTGTGCTTCTTTTTAATAGCTAGCTATTATGCATTGAATTGTATACCTTGAAAATATTTGCTGGAAGCATACTAATACAAACACCTATGGATGTAGTCCCCACAAGGGAAATGAGAAAAAAGGAGATTGGTGATGCTTATCAATGCATACTGTGCAGAGTGAGTTTCCAACCTCATCCATTTTGAGATCTAAAAGAGTATTAAGTACAAAGCACAAATAGAAAGAGCACTCATACAGATTGTCAAAAGACTAAGCAAGAGGATCTCTGGAGAAAAATGGACTGGGATCTCTCTCACAGTGCACAGGGAGAAAGGAGCACTATACACAATGGGTACTAATTGGCTTGCTATTTGCAAGGTCAGCAATCCAAAACTCCCAGTCATGAGAGAACGAAGAGGCTTTCGATGCCTGTAGAAAGGTATTGTCTCAGACCCTCACATGGGCAGTTCTAGCCTGCTCTATAGAGCCAATGTGAGTTAACATTGACTATATGGCAGTGACGTTGTTTGCGGACAGGGAGAGAGCATTCTCATTAAGCCAATGCCTGAAACTGAGACTCTAGCCTTCTAATATGTGAAGGATTACATTTCTGTTTATTAATACAACCCACTTGCAGTGTTTGTTAGAGCAGCATTAAGAAACGAAGATACTAATTGACGAAGGGACTGCTTCTTTATGTTACTTGGGTTAGAGATTGTCTTATAGTTATTCTGGTTGTGAGTGGCATGAATGAATGACTAAACAAATGGGCTGTTTTTCATGAAATAAGGAACACACAAGCTCTTCAAGTGTGAGTCTAGATATTCAAGTGTAGGTCCTCGATATTCCTGGATCTTTTCCTGTGGAGTCCCAGGATCCTGGTTGTATTTCGCACAAATCAGGAAGTGAGCAGCTATGACAGTGAAATGCACAGAGACAAGAATTTGTTATTGGAAAGTGGTACAATCTTGACACAAGACACCCAGCATTCTTGTTAGCTTGTTACCATGTGTCCATGAGAGAAAATTGCTGGATCTGGGTCAGTAGTCAGTGACCAAATGGGGTGATTAGTCAAATTCCTGGTCTAGCTTGATACACAGTCAAATTTACTCAAATGACAGGTCAACAGCTCACTGCTTTTGAGGCAATGATGCTCACTCAGCGACTCTGAAGGACTGGTTAGAGCTGGTCCTTCCCACTGTGAGATTCTGACACTGTAACTCTTTATGGGAGGAGAAAGCCCCGTCTTTCTCTCAAGGAGAAGGTTTCAAACTGCTGACCTTGCAATTAGTAGTCCAACAGGTAACCACAATGCCACCAGCTATCTTCAGTACAGAGTCAGCAATCAAGAAAAACTTAAGAGCATGATTTCTCACTCCCTGCCAGCTGGGGAGTTCTGTGCAGGATTGCAGCAAAGCAATGTTTTCTTCTTTCTTAATATTAGTAATCTCAAAGCACTGCACATTTGGATTCATGCTTATTTTCTGCCTCTGCTCCCCCAAAGGGAATGGTAGTCCCACTTGTAATGCCTCTGAAATGATGTAGAATGGGACTGTGTAGCATTCTGGCATTGCTCTTGGGTTTTTTTCCCCCTCCAAGAAACTGCTGACAACACATTATACTAAAAAAAGCACAGGAGCACATGCATAAACCTACTTGTTCACTAAAATGATTTGTCTGCAAGCAAGTTGAAGGTAAGTGTGACGCATGCCCATTGGGCTTATTTTTTGGGCCTCCATTTCATATAGAATAAGGACTCAGGCCACTGTGAAGGCCAGAGGTAGAGGAATAATGGGGAGAAAGCAGAGAAAGTTCAGGCAAGACAACGTCTTTGGATTAAAAATAAATCAACAAAACGTCTTCAGTGCCAACTCATAATGACCCTGTGAGACAGGGTAGCACTGCACTGGGCTTCCAAAAGAACAAATCCAAAAGGGAATCAAAAGTCTCATCTCTCTGGCAAAGACTAGGTGTTGGTTTCAAACTGCTGACCTTGTGGTTGGCAACTGCTACACTAATAAGGCTCCTTTTCTCTTTTGAACACCTCGGGCACCTGATCTCCCTCTTGTCCTAGTTTTTTTTTACTGGTTTTTTACTGGTTTTTTTTTACTTCCATCCCATCTAAGTGCGCCTAGCCACAGACTGCTTTAAGGGACAACTAATTCTTCCTCTTGGCAGTAATGACACTGTTCCTTAACAGTTAAAAACAAAGCAATCAAATCCCCCAATATATATGCCATTCTTTTGAGGCACAGGATTTCATTCCTCAATGTAACAGAAAACTTTTCTCTTCACGGGTCAATGGTGAGAGTCTTGTGCCCCATGGAGACTGCTGAGGATAAACCTCATGCAGCAGCATGTGAATTCACCAAGGAATCCGATCGCTGATGGGTTAACCCAAGCCTATCTCTGGGGCTTATATGTGGCCCTCTTGGTGCGGTGTGAGATGCTAGGATCACTCAGATGCCTTTGTGTTGGGATTTGAAAAACACTTCCATTATATCTACTTGTTTACCAAAGTTAGGAGCAAATACCAGTTCTTTCCTTTGGGAGAGCTTAGATGGCCTATCTTCCCTGTGCACAATATCAAATAAGGTCAAAAGGAATAAATCTTTATTTGTGTAACCCAACAGTGAGGACCGAGACTGGATTTGTTATATGCTTTCAGAAGAATGATAACTCTTTTCATTGAGTATATTCTTTCCCCAAATCATATTCAGAGTCGACTGTTGTAGGACCGTGTAATTGCCCTGTTTTCTCGTCATCTCATATTTGTGGTGTCCTTGGAGAACAGAAGTGGAGAGAGACCAGGCAGGTCACAGGGTAGGAGAAAGAATAGATATGCCTGTTGGAAATGCTAATTTCAAACTACTACTACTCTCCTGCCTACTCTTAAGTGACTTAAACTCTATGGGCTATTTCTGCATGAAGGATCCTGGAGGTACAGTCTGTAAGTGCCCAGCCATTAGCAGAAAAGTTGGTAGTTACAACCCCCTTCATGGTCCTATAGGAGAACTCCAGGGAACTCAGCTACCATAAAATTGACAGACAAAAACATCACATGGCGCAGTTCTCCTCTGTCCTGTGTGACTACAAATTGACTCACATCTGCATATGTGGAGGCTTTTACTCCTTAAAACACAGCAAAGTACTGTACATAAGCAGACATCCCCAAGTTTCATGTGTGTTTTTTTACTTCTCCTTTATGGAACGACATCTGCTACTTGTATTAAGATCCTTTTCCTCAACTCTAATTGATATGGGAGGCTAAAAAGAAGAAAGGCCATTTATAGTCCCACTCTGTGGAGGTAACCAGCCCCTCACAATGATATCATGGGTCTGATAGGCATAATTGCACAGTGATGATATACAAAGTCATAAAGTATAGTAGAGTTAGGGGAGAGAGTTAAATGAAGAAGTGAGACACATTTCACAGTAGCATGCTTATCTCAGCTCCCCTTGGTGGTACATGTGGAGGTGGGAGACAACAGGTCAGAAGAGATTTGTGATTTATTTTTAATGAAAGCTTCTATCTCTTTGGGGGTGTACAAGTTCCCTAATTATAGATAAAGACCTATATAGACAATACCAGCAAGAGGAGGGGGCTGACCTATGGGTGTACATGCAATCATAAAATGAGGGAATAGAGGTAGATATGTGGCAAGACGGGTAGACCTGGACACTAGACTCAATATAGTAGCCTAACCTTAGTCATCCTTGAGCAGTCCTGACTTTGCCTTTGGACTCTCCTTCAAGGGAACAATCACTATCCCTATAAAGAAGGGAGTGGGTCCTACGTGGGGTGGGTGAGACTGATTGTTCTAGATTGGGTGTGTCAAACTGGCAGCTTTCTGTTGTTTAATTCCCTAAAAGAAAGAGACTTTCATACAGAACAGAGCAAGTGCTTTTTCTAAGTCTAAGTTTCTCTTCATAGCATTTTTTTTTCTATTTTCATTTTATTTCAGAGAATTGTGGGCCACAAAAGATTACCTTGGGGGCTGCATGTGCCCCATGGGCAGTCAGTTTGATGCCCCTGCTCTAGTTGGCTAATAACCCTTAGGGAAAATAACCTCTGGCCTACTTTCATTGACCACCTACTGTACAGTCATTTGCCATGTGTAGTAAGCAGCATCTTGAGTTTGGTATATATTTGGGGCAGACAACTTGGGGGAAATCTTTCTATAATCCACATCACTCATTCATTGCCATCAAGTTGATTTTTTATTTCAACCCATAGCCACCCTCTAGGAGAGTAGAACTTCTTCTTTGGGTCTCTGACACTTTAGATCTTCACAAGAATAGACAGCCTCATTGTTCTCCCATGAAGTAGCTCAGGGATTTGAACCACTGATCTTGGAATTAGCAGCTCAGTGTATAATCCACTATACCACAAGCTCCTTACCAATTATGGTACATTTGGAAATACTCTCATCAACTGGATATGATATGCTCGGCCAACTTAACAACTTTCTCATTCATCTGTTTTGATATTACAACACAGAAACTGAAAACAGCAATCACCTGCCAGATTTCCTGGGAGCATTGTTAGATCATTTCTATGGAAATAGCTCATCTCATGTAAATTACTCTCCTTGTACTTCCTGGTTTAACAAACCATCCAAAAATTTTTAAAAATTTTAAAAAGACATTTTACTAACTTGTATGTTCACACTATCTTCTCAGATGCTCAGAAAATATGTTTCCAAAACCCTCCAGGGACATTTACTCCCATTTTGAGCAGAAGGAAGTGCTACAGGACAAGAAGGAGAATTCAGTGTTTTCTGGGAAACTTTCCAGACAGAAACTTGGCCAGGTATATCTTGTGGACAACTTTTTCTGCCTTGTGCTTGAGCCATCTGAAACATGGCACACCAAAGAGTTCAGGGAAGAGTCCAGAATTAATGGGACAGCTTTCTATTGTGCGATTCGGCAGAAGAATTAGACTTTAGAAGAATAGAACAGAGTAAGTGGTTTTTCTAACCTTCCCCAAACCAAAGCTTTCCATCAATTAACCATGTGCCTGTGGTGGAATGAGATTTCTTAATATTGCTCTTCAACTGAAGACTCTGTAACGCCCATGAAATTATCAGGTGGGACTATGCAAATAAGGCATGTAAAAACACTAATAGGGATTGGGTGGGCTAGGTTGGAATGAAGAGCCATCTTTGCAGCAGTGGAGCACGGAGAAGTGCAGAGGGCCTTGGAAGAGCACATTCAAGATCTGTCTAAAATGATGGAGGCCACCGAGACCAGACATATCAGACACTAGCATGAACTCTGTTCAAAGGAATAGCACTAAGACTAGGAGATACCTTCTCATCTGGCCCAAGACGATAGACTTGTGGGACAGAGTGACAAGTAGAATGCTTCTTCACCCATGGAGGCAAAGGCGGGGAGGGGAGCTACGTGGCTAATAGACTGAGTGTGGGAGAGAGACTTGACTACCATGTGCCTGAGAGACTAAAACTGGAGAGACACTTGACTGCTGGCTGAGGAGACCAATAATTGTATCCTTACTGCTGTGCTTCTCTGAAAGTATGAACTACCCGTTAAATAATCCCTAGCAGGATTTCTAAGTATTTGCACAATGTAAGTCCTAACCTGAAAATAAGACCCAGTGATGGGCGTGGCTACACAGCGTATCTGCACCACTCATGCATTTTGTCACAAAGCAGTGATGAAGAAGGGCAGCCCTTCTCATCTGCCCCATCGTGACCTATCTGCACACTCTTGATGTTGCAATAAAGAAGCCATTCCAAGACCATTTGCACATGGAAATTACCGACTACATTGAAAATAGAATAAGAAGAAGTCAACATGGAAACTTTGTGAAGCAAAGCCTGTAAGAGGTTGTGATTTGGGTGAAGAGTTTATGGGATCAAATCACTGACGGTGTTGTTACCAGTGCACTCCGAGCAGGTTACGTGGAGAAGAGCTGCTCATTGAATGAGAGCTCTGAAGGTTCCAAAGGAAATAGAGTCGCAAGAAATTCAGGACGGAATTCAGGGCTTGGAAGGTAATGATGATGTCCCAGAAGAAGACAACTATATTGGAATAAATGTAGATTGTTGTATCATACTTTATAAAGATAACACATCCCCTGAAAATAAGCGCTAAGGTGTCTTTTGAGGGAAAATAAATATAAGACCCTGTCTTATTTTTAGGGAAACGTGGTATTTGCTGATCCTTACCTATCACCTTTCCTAATAAACCTCTTTAATCGTAAGTGATGTTTGTGAGCTCAACAAATTATTGGACCTGGCTTAAGTAGAGAGTGGCCAAAGAGGAACTGTTGGTGTCAGAAAAGGGACTAAGAATAAGCTACGGAGCCTTGTCTGACCCTTGCCTCTGAGCAAAAGGGAAATCACCAGAAGGCAGCTTTGTCCTTCTCCGCTGTTGTTTATTGTCACACCTACGAACCATAAAGATAAGCTGAAACATTGCTTCTCTCTTAGGAAGAAATGCAGCACAGTAGTCAGAATAGACTAGGTGGCAGGGAGAGATTAGGCAATCGTTAGGTTTTAGCCAGAAATCCTACTTTGGGCTCAAGAGTGTCACTTTGCTTCAGTTTACCAAATATGAAAAAGAAAAGAAACTGCCACTTTGGGAACTTGTATGAATTTAGTGCAACTCTAGGTAGACAGCACCCAGCGAATAGCTGAGGTCTAAAAAATGGTAGCTGTCCTTTCTCTTTTTATTCTTAGTAGCATATTTCCCATGGACAATGATCTCATTCTGTACTTCTGCTACACTCCAATTTTTACTTTCCATGTAAATTCTGAACTTTTGGCTTGCGAATTAAATTCACGGTATCTGCCTTTGACCCTTTGGATTCAGCATCTGCCTTTGGCCCATATGGTCATACCAGTGTTCAGATGTGAACTTTACACTCTGAATTTTGGTTTACTGATCTATTTGGTTCTTGGCATTGCCTCTTGTCCTAGTCGTGGAGAATGAGAACCTCATACTTAAGTTTTTAGGCTGGCAGTTGGCTCTCCAACTGGGGAGGTTAGTCCCACAGTTTTGACAAATAGATATGTATACATGGGGATGATGCATTCATGGAGGGGGGACACATTGCTGCTATTCGTAGATAACATTGGCAGTCTTCTTCTTGTAGCCAGAAGGTAACAGGCGATTGACAATGGACATAGCGTTTTCCACAACATAGTCCTGGAAATTACTTTTCCCTACACACCAGCACAGATGGGGACCATGATAACACAATCTTCAGACTGCACTGCTTGAGGTACTCTTCGTTCATTTTAAGCAAGAAGCTCTGGCGGCATAGTGATTATGTGCCACTGGACTTCAAGACATAAGGTTAGCAGTTTGAAACTACTAGACTCTCTATAGGAGAAAGATGTGGGGTTTTGTGCCAATAAAAGTTATAGACTTGGAAAATCATAGGGTCATTTCTACCCTGGCTTTTTTAAAAAATCATTTTATTGGGGGCTCTAATGCTCTTGTCACAATCCATACATCCATCGAATGTGTCAAGCACATTTGTACAGTTGTTGCCATCATCATTTTCAAAACATTTTCTTTCTACTTGAGCTGTTGATACCAGCTCAAAATCCTCCCTGCTCCCCCTCACCTTCTGCCCCTTCTACCTTAGCTTATAGGGTCACTATGACTCAGAATTGACTAGATAATAAAGAGAGACAGCCCATTGATGGGACATGTTTTTTTCCATTTAGGGTAATAAAACTACTATATTAGAGCTTAAATTCTGAGCCTCCCCCCCCCAACCCCATTTGCCGAAGACTGTAGATGACAAGAGTCAAAATTTGATCTGAAAATTCCTCAAGTGAATTAAGCTCCATTGAATACATCCTGACCACTAGGGAATTGAGTACCCTTGCCCTCAGACTGTAATAAAAGGTGGCTTACTCCCTTGACCTCTCCAGAAGACCCTAGGAGGCACAGTCTCCCTTAGGGGATTGCCTGGGTATGTCTTAGATGGAGAAAACCACACTCCCAAAAGGAAACTCACTGCCACTGACTCAATGTTGGCTCATAGAGATTCTATAAGACAGGGTATAAGTATCCCTTTGAGTATATGAGACCAACTCTTTCAGGAGCAGAAAGCCATGTCTTTCTCTTGATGAGCAGATAGTGGTTTTAAACTGTGGATTTTGAGGTTAGCAGACCAACTTATAATCACTACACCCTCTGGGCTCCTTCAATGGCCATACTAATCACATGCCATGCCTCATCAATCATGCCCTGACCACATTGGTCGGAATGTTCAGGACCAATCTTGTAACATTTTCTAACACATTGTGAGTGTCCCACTCCTGGCCCTGTTTCTGCTTCTGTAGTTCCACTTATAACTATGAGATATTGATCTACCACCAACCCTGGCTCAATGATAGTTTCCTTTGTCTTCCCATATCCTTTTTAAAACTCTGCAGCTCAGCAAATCCTCAGGTGCCGCGTTATGGCCTTAGCTACATGTCTCCCTCACCTGAATGATGTTTTTTTGTTTTTACCTTGTCTTCATCCTGTTTAAGATTTAATTAATGTTCTCTTTTTAAAGTTCTTAAGGCTATCTTTTTTTTTTTACTCTAAAACAGTTCTATTACCTCATTATTATGTGCATGACCTACTTCTTTGTGAAAGTGCACGTGGCAGTGTAACCAGAGCCTGGCTAGAACTTGGTTACAAATCAAAACTTCAAGGATACACATTTGGGTCAGTGTGGTCTGCACACAGTCTGCGCTGGTTCTCAAGAAGGGGAATTCTTTGAGTGGGTGTTAATCCTGGTGTTTGTTTTATTCCTGTGCTTGACTTTGGAGATTGTATTTTTATAGCACCAGAGGACCTGGTTTTTTAGGTAATGTTGTTTTAAGAAAGTTACTTATCAGATTGAAAAATATTCTGAGTGAACGCAACCAGTCACGTATTCCCAAATTTGGGTATGAATCAAAAGAAAGGACAAAGTTCAGTTTTTTGCTACATGCCTGACAAGCTATAGCCCTCTGCTTTCTTTCAGATTCATTCTGTGTGCTTCTTGTTCCTCTGTATCTGTTCATTTATAACAACATGTCATCCCCCAAATCTGGTGTCAATTTGAGAATTAAGAGTGTAGGGGTGGAGTCTAGCCTACCAATCTGGAGGTAGTCAATAAGACCTCTGTGTGGGCATGACTTTCTCCTCTGAGAATTCTGGGAAATCCAATGGTTTTTTTCCCCTTTGGAGATGGGAGAATCACGATTCATTTCCCTGGGAGACATTGAAGCTGAAGAGACACATGACAGCATGCTGATAGACCCTGAGCCCTGGAAACTTAAGGAGCCACTCAGGAAGACCCCTGCTAGCCTTAAGATGCTTTCTCCTCTGAGAATTCTGGGAAATCTGGTACTTCCTTCTTGGAAGCAGGAGATACTTTCTCACTCTCTTAGAAACACTCAACTGACAAGGCTCACTTCCTGCGAGACATCTCTGAGGAAAAGCTACATGGACCCACCCTGATGCAGTCCTGGATGCTGAGAAGCCATACAGAGAGCCCTGTCAGTGCTGAGATGTTTAAAACATCACCAGGTCTAAAGACTTTCTACCCACTAGCCTGTGCTTGTCCTGTATTTGCATGTGCTTTGTGAGTCTGAAGAGGACTTTATAGATTGATACTGGACAAATATCAGATTTGAATCTGCAAATCAATGGGCTAATATCGGACTTATGGACTTGTTCTGGACTGGGCTGGGGTGTTTTCTCAATGCCCAATTGTTCTTATATATAAACCTCTTTCTTTTACACATATGCTTGTTTATGAATTTGTTTTCCTAGTCTACCCCAGACTAACACAGTGCATATTCTCTAATATATATATATATATATATATATATATTCCTAATGCCAATGTAACTATTTATATTATATATTTTTCTTAATCATGTACTTATAGGTGTGTATATAGGCACACATAAAGTAAACATGATAAACAAACTTTAGAAGCTTTAAACATATTCTGAGCACCTGGTTTTCAGATGTTATGGATGGCAGTGACAACCAACAATGCATTTGCCTGCTCCACAAGTAGATTAAATCTCCTTTTAAGTCTTGATGGACATTAAGCATGAATGTAAATAATTTTGCCCACAAGAAAAGTCTTGGAAAGTGAATAACCTCTACCATTGCCAGTCAGTCCTGGGAGGGGCAGTCTTGGCTATGGGCTATCCTGGGTGTCTCCTTGATGGAGAACTCCAGACTGTGGGCAGTAGGAGGGTTAGAATGGTAATGAATTTTGTCCTGATTGCCGTGGTCAGAAGGCACTGCAGAAACCTTGTAAATCCTTCTATCTAACAATCAACATGCCTCAACCAGAATCCCTTTTCCTTGCTTCTGTAGTCCCACCTGGCACTACACCAATTGCTCTATTACCAATCAGGAATTTGTGACGCTTCCCTCTGTTCCACTGATTTATTTAGTATCATGATTTATTTAGTATCATGATTCTGAATCCCCATTGGCCCCTTTGACCTCATGCTGATGGCCTCCCTCATTCCATTTGGATATGAGTCTGGGTCTTTGTGTTCTCTTTGTACTTTTTAAGAATTAATACATGTCCTCCTTAAATTATGTTTGAGATGGAAGTGTCTCTTGTACAAGAACACAACATCCCAAACTAAATGAATTCAGTTACAAAGACTCTAATACCAATGCTTGATTTAAGTGTTTAAATGAATAAAAAGGTCTAAAATTTTCTGAGGTTATCTTTTAATGTATCAAAGTAATTTAAGTATATATTGTAATTAATATTGAACTCTATTTATTCATACACTTTATTCCAACAAACAGCTACCATTGACTCAATCTGAACCCATAGGGAACTTCAAGGGAGTGTAGTACTGCCCCTTGGGTTTTCTGAGACTCCAAATCTTTTGCAAAAAGCTTCACCTTTTTCCCACAGAGTGGCATTGGTTTCAAATGCAATCAGCCACCAGGGCTCCTTTACATCTATAAATCTATTACTTATATACAAATCGTATACATTTATATGTCATAACTTTAAACTTATAATGGCATATTTCTGATAATTTGGCTAATATATATGCTTGGTAATAAAAAGGGAAATATACAAAAAGATTAAATAACCACAATTATGTTAATTCCACACACATAATTTTTTACCATTTTGTTGCCTCTTTCTGCCTCTATATATTTTCCCTCAAATTGTTATCATGCTACCATAAAAGACAAAATATTGCTTTGTCTTAGCGTAACAAAATAATGTGCTTATGCTATTAATTACTCTTTAGAAAACAGGCTTTAATGGAAGTATCATTAAATTTATCATGTGTATGCTTATAGTTCATAAATGTACATACTGCTTACCCCATTCCATTTTTATCTATGTTATTAGTGCTTTATATAGGCAGGACAATTTTTGTGAGGATATATCTATGTATATATTGAAATATCTTACCTGATACTGTTCATCACGCTTCTTCCTAATTATCTATAAAGCTTAACTGTGTCAAGACTCTATGTTTATCTTTTCGTATGAGAATTTAAATGCATATTTTATAGTGTTTTTCAAAAAGAAGGATAAAGAACTTTGACCATGGCTCCACATCATGTATCTGAATGTTCTTATCAGGTTGACTTTGCTAGAAATGGAGTGATGCTCTGAGGACTGTGGGAGTTGGGAAGGCCCCAGGTGCCCACTCCAGAAGGGCTCAGGCTGCACAGACATGATGGGGGTGCAGGAACAGGCACTAGGAGTGCTATGTCTTCTCTGTGCTTCCCAATAGGAATGTTTTCTTCCACCTGTATATCTGACTTACTTCTAAACTACAATCAGATGTACAATGTCTGCTATTACTACTTGGTTTGAAAATGTTAGTGTGTATCAAGGCAATTCCTATGTTAAGTGAAATTTTGAGCATAATGCAAACATCACATTGCTGATGTTTGATTTTATCGGTGAGAACCACGAGGTGAGCACAGTAATCTGTACCCAATTGGGCTTAGCTGTGTGAAATACACAGAACACAGGCATACATACACATGCATGTGTGTACACACACACACACACACACACACACACACACATTCTCCCAGCTATCTCAATCCACCTCACCTGTGTTATCAGTCACAGTTTACAGTTGGTGTGAAGTCCGCCTGCTGGTTTCTGATAAGCTGTCTTCCTCCCCTTCACAGGTATCTGACAAGCTGCAGCTCTTCTACGGTCCACCTTTAGAAGCAAACCTTGGTTGTTTTTCAAGCAAAGTGCCTCACTTACATATTCCTTTGCTATTTAACATGTGACAATTGGTGCCACCATTTTTATTAGGTTTGTATCTCATTTTTCATTGACACATAACATTTTTGATTGCTGTGTGTCCCTACTTCTTTTTTCCCCTATTGGTCCTGTGGCTTTTTATTGTGTTATTTTGCAAGACAAGGGTTGTATAGGAATGCACATTTCATCTAATAGCAGAACTGGATACAGAGTTCCCTGGGAAAATTTTAATGATAGTTCTTTATTTCGAGGGGGGAAAGGCTTCTGCTTTGTAAGAGTTTATTTGTCCACCTTTTTCTAGTTGTTGGAGAAGTCAAAGCATTTGTTTTGTGGGGGTACAAATTGGTCGATGACCGTTGAGTACATTGGGGCTATTATGGATCTTTAAATGACTGGTTCCTGTTGGACCTTCAAATCCCAGAAAGCATCCATGAAACCTTCCTTTTTAGATCAACTCCTCCTCCTCTAGATCAACTCACCAATCCTCCCTTGTTGCCCTTGTCCTGGTCATGTTGTATTTCATTATCATAGATGCTACAACATTGTAAGTGCTGTCAAATTAGACTGCATGCTTGTTTTTCCTACAGGAATATAGGCTTCCAAAGCAGCTTTTCTGCTTCAACAGTTAATGTTTTATAGGGATACCACCTATATTATCAATTCATTATCTACAATCTGTAAATCCTTAATCTCTTTACATGGACTTAACATTAACGGACTAGAAGAATTCTTCCCTTCATCTATTCATCTAGAATTGTTTTGGGATGTTCCCACTGTGAAGGCTGTAGCCTAACAAAACATTATCAAAAGACCATTAAGCTCCTAGGGAAAGAGGTAAACAAATTATGTAATGGCTCAGAAGCCAAACTTAGACCTTTGTTTTTCTTCTGCTACTTTCTAGACAGTTTTTTTTAACTGCGATCATTTTAGTTAAATCAATGTCTAAGAATAACTCCCTGAATATAGCAGCTTAAGTGGTAACAGAGAGGAAGGGCAAGAACGTGTTGATTCTTGACAAACACCAATTGAAAATGTAATTAGAGGAGCAAGCTGAGGAAGGAGACATGGGACCCGAGGAGCCACCTCGGAGACCCTTGCTAAATGAAATGGACTTGCTCACCACACTGAGCTGAAAAATCAGGGTTGGGTTTCGGGAAATATTTCTCTAGTGCCCCCTAATGGTACTGTTCAACACTAGATGTGAGGAAGGAAATAAGAAAGAAAGGTGTTCCCTAACAGAGGCAGGCATGAAGCATACCGTGTGGGTATAGTGCCAAAATGTAAATATGCGTTGTTTAAAGGGAATTACATGTATAATGACACAAACAAGCTGTACCTATTAATTATATCATGCCTTGGAATTGCGGGAGATTTGTTGAACTGGAGGGGTACTGTGCCAATCATCAGCCTCTGTGTGCACTAAATCGCTTCCCAGCTCTTTTCCCTGCTCAGTTCAGAATGTCAGAACAGCACGTTTCCTGAGCTCTACTGCCTACCTGTGGCTGGGCTTGGCCAACGGCAAGCACTGACAGGAGCAGGGGAAATCAGAACTTGGGAAGAACCGTGGTACTCTGCTGTTCTCCTTTGCTTGGACAATGTCACTTGCAGTGGGCCATGTCCCCTATACAGCACCAGCTGCTGACAGACATATTCTCTCCTTCAGCTTCAACCTGGTGGCTACAGCCCATGGAAGGTGGAAGCTTCCTGTTGGTGCTCATCTCATAGTTTACCTTTCCCACTACTCCAAGGAACCACCAGAGACTTGCCCTTGGAGTTGACTCAGATTCATGTGAATTCTATGCAGGTCAGAGTAGCCCTGGGTTCTACAGTGTTTTCAGTGACTTCTTGTTTTTTCACTCTTTTGATTTCTCTCTGGAAGCACATCACCAAGGTGCTTCTGGGAAGATTTGAGCTTTTTGGTTGGCTGCGCCCACAAATGTTTTACTCAACTGCAATGACAAAAGGGCATCCAACATCAGATGCCACTTATGGAGAATACTTATGTATTCTTATCCAGCCTGAAGGACTCGGATCCCATCCTATCCACGCATTTATTTTCCATCAACTCGAAATCAGCATGTGGGGCTCTGGGGAATGACTCATCCTTCAGCATAGGAGAGCCAAAAGGAGTCTTCTTCCACATTTTATGGATGAGAACGCAGGCCCTTTATTAAAGTCATTTGCTCAAGATCACACAGTTGGCATAGCTGGAATTTGGAGAACTCTAAGTCCCTCAATCCAGGTCCACAGTTGGGTTTACTCTTCATCCAGCCTCCAGACTTACAGTTTCAGATCATTGAGTAGTGCTTTAGTCTTTCAGTGACCACAGGACTATGAAGAGATTTAGGTTTGTTGCCTGTTCACAATTTCAAAACTTGGACAAAGAATCAGCATGTCATTCATGCCACAGCAAACATTCTGGAGTGATCCTTAACTAGAGTAAACTACTTTAGTAAGAAATTGTTTCATAGCTAACTGAAATGCAGGGAGAATGCAAGTAATAGAATATATTCTATTTTGCCAGGAAGACCTTGAAGCTGTGTTGTTTGCTGGATTTTTCATGAATAGCAATTAAAAATTCTTAAGAAATCTACCACTTCGGGCTGAGCCCCGGTGGCTTAAGTGGATGAGTGCAGGGCTGCGGCCCGCGGGCTTGGCAGTTCAAATCCAGGGGCGGTTTTCAGGAGCAGCACTGGGTAACACCCACAACCATCAGAGGGCAGTGATGCCTCCCCCTAAAAAAAAAGAAATCTACCATTCCTCTGTATAGACTGTACACCAGAGTTTGGACAAAAGAAATACCAAGGCAGAAGTTTTAGAGACATTTTCTGTTTAATAAATATGATTGTAAAAGCAATAAACAAGAGCAATTATACATTACACTACATAGTATTTAACAAAAAATACATCAAAAAAGTCATTTTAAAATTAGACGTAGTTCCAATACTATAAGAAAACTTTATTTTTTTTGTTTTTTAAATTGGCTTCCTATAAAAATAAGTTGGCAAATGAGGGAGTTCAATGCTCAGTTGGAATCCTGGAAAACACAGAACAGCTGCCAAGCACCCCACTGCTCTTAAAGTTGCTGTTTGGAACTTCTGAAAGAAAGCAAAGCAAACCTCTGCCTTTTGGACAGTGACTCCAATTAGGGGAGAGCAAGGGAGAAAGTGCTGGTTGGGTAGTTCAGAGTCGAACGTGCAGTTTGACTTCTGGGATTTGGGAAAACCTTGCAATATCAGATGTTTGGCTTGCCCTGAATACTACCTTCCACATCTACCCTTCCTCACCAATCATTCTGGCCTGAAACCCGCCAAATTCCTGTGTTTGCACCTGCTGTTGGGGAGTAGGTAGGCACTTGGGTCCCTCCCATGTGTAGGCTCGCATTGCTGTCTCTTCTTTTGGACTGAGCTTGAATGCCCTGATCCAGGAGTTCTCAAAGTTGAGTGTACATTGGAGTCACCTGGAGGGCAGTTTAAATTAGATTGCTGGTTTCCACCCCGAGGTTTCTGATGGAGTAGATCTGAATGAGGACCAAGGCATTCTGACAGGTCTAGAGAGAATGCTAATACTGCTGCTAGTCTATGCCCCACACTTTGAGAACCACGGGGTTAGGTCATACGAAAAATGAGGTGCCCTTTGGGAAGCACCCTGCCTCATCAATCTCCTACAGGTGAGACAGAGCTTTGAGAGGTGGACCAGAAGGAAGCAGTAAATCCAGAATCTACAGGTGTCCTTTTGGGGTTACTTTCCAAATATCAAGCATCTCTTGTTCACCTCCATAGTCATTAAGGAGGTAGAAGTTCATTCTCCTCTATACTAGCTTAACATAGTTACTTATTTATCTCTTCTATACACTCTATTAAGCAAGGCACTGTGCTAGATTATTATTCTGAATTTCCTAATTTCCAATGCCTACAATTCTGAAAACTCCCTGTGCTATTTTGGATAAGCAGCGTTTGCTTTGCAGATTACATTTGGGATGCTCCAACTGAAGAGACTCAATGGTGATCTTTCCGATTGGGACAGGAAGCCTGGTAGACGAGGGATCAACTGACCTCGACAGGTGGCTGGCTGCTTCGGGCATTGTCATTTTCCCAGATTCATCCTGGGCACCCTCAACCAAATAAGCTGCTTGATTAACTTCTGGCAGCAGGTGGGCTCCTCTTCCCTAGCCACAGCTACCTAAGGACAGGGTTCATCCCAATGTTTAGGGTGCCCACATTAGTGCCAGGTCCTGCTGTACACTATTTTGGCTTGCAAATACAGCCAAGGAGATGGCTTACCTCTTCTTGTACTTTGTGGGAACTGTGTTCACTTACATTTCACAATGGTTTCTGATCGTGCCCGATTTATAATACTAAAGGGCATTCTGCTAGACACATATTTTTATGATTATCCTTGGAAAGTTGAGGGGTTTCCTCATGCTTTGAAGCCAACGCACTTTGCTATATAGTCAATGGGCCAATGCATTTTGCTAGAGTCAATGAGCAGTCCTTTGTAAATTTATCTCTCCCCCTTCTCTTTTCTTCACTGATACTCAAGGGTCAGACAGGATGCATGTCAAATAACTAGGATCTCCTAAATAACAAGATCTCCACAGACTTTCAAAGTCGTTGACGCTCTTAGCTATTAAATCCATTCACCTGCTTCTCCATCTACTTAAAATCCATTGTATCCCACAAATATTCTCACTCTACTATGAGAGAGGAAATATTGGGTGTCCACAACCATTACAGGAGGAAATTGTCCCTGGAAGAGTCTTCTGGAATTTGACTGCATGAGATATTTTTGTAAGGTGTTGAGAGCACCACTATCCATTTGCCTGCTTTCTTTTCCAATATTCATGGCCAGATTCAAATTGCTTTGCATATATCAACGCTTTGACACATTGGATTTGTTTCCAGGAGGGAAAGGGCCGGGATATTGCAATGAGGCAGTTTCTAAAGGAGGAGACAAAGAATGCATGGAGCTGAACCCTGCTGGGCAGGTTGCAGCTTGGTCAGTGTGCATGGCAGCTGGCATGCTTGCAAGTGTACAAAGCTGACCAGAAGATGGGGAATTTGGGAGGAAGAAGGCGCAGGGATGGTGGAGGTTAGGCCAGTATTTAGGAAATGTCAGAATTGATATCCAAATATTAGCCACACGTGTGGAGAAGAAAAAAAAATGGGAGCAGTTAGATAATTAATTGGGGGGATGGGAGCAATTGCTTCAGAGACATCAATGGGTCATGATCTCATGTGGATGACCAACAAAGGGAAGGGCAAGATGGAGAAGGGTCGTGAGATTCCATCTTCCCACATAAACTGGGGCAGGAGCAAGGAAAGCAGCAAGGGGAAGCAGTCACGGTGGGAAGAGATGAGCAGGTATCAGGCATGTCCACGCCTGACACAGTCGCCTCCCTGCTGCCTGCCTGCTTTCCCTGTTCTACCCACAGACCTGCGTCTCTTCCCTGTCCTTGGGGTTACACATCATTGAGAATGTAGCCAGTGGCCACTCCTGACTCACAGAGCTCCCGAGGTCAACTCAGAGGGGAAATGGCAATAAGGAAGTTGTACCAGAGAAACATCTCCGGGTTTCAAACCCCTGTGCATGTCTGTGTGTCTCATGGATGGTCTGGGTGACTAATCCACCCAGAAGCCGGTAGTGCTAAAAGAGCTGTTACACCTAGAGCCAAGAATACTTTCAAAAATACATGCAGATTTCCTTGGCCTATATATGTTATGAAGTTTCTACAAACACGACCGATCAGAAAAGAGAGAGGAAACGGGGAGGGGAGTGTTTTCCAATAAAATAGAGCACCTGTACACTGCCCCTCCAAACATGTTCTCAAGTTATTGTCCACATGCACAGGCGTAAAGCTAAAAACCCTTGTTGTCTGTGTCTGAAGAATTAAAAAGTCCCGATGCAGTGAGTGTTTGCTTGTTTGTTTTTGGATTTTGTTTTTATTTTATTTTATTTTGTTTGTTTTTTACTGGCGTCCTCCATTCAAACATTTACATAGGTAGGGGTTTCTTTTGTGCTTTGATTCTCAGCAACTATGGAAATACTTCCTGGCAAAATAGGAAACAGAATAACAAAGGAAAGAAAGGGAGGGGGAACAAAAAAGAACAAGAACAAAGTTAGTTGTCATGAAGGATGATGCACTTGACAAGAGCGAAATTCTCTCCTGATCAGCAGGTCGCCTGTGGCCTGTGGAGACTTTCCTTAAATTGCAAAGTGTGGCCCCGCAGATCCCCGCTTTGGCGTTGAAGGTGGAGTGGCGTGTCTTGCTCTTTGCAATCGGAGAGATGAGTCACCCGGTTGAGTAGAAGGGGAGGGAGGGGAGGGTAAAGCTACTCTCCTAAGAGAAAACGTGTAACACTTTACTCATTTAATGACACTGGACATGGAAAGGTGTCAGAGACTTTGCAGCGTGCTGGGAGGTGGTGCGCCTGGTGACAGAGGGACGGCTACATTAATCAAGTCAAGAACAGCTGAGCTTCAGACCCGAGGAAGCGGGATTGAAAAACCCAGTGACCCCAAAAGATGCACTTGGAAGCTTTAGAAGTAAAGGACTGGGAAGAAGGGAGGGGGTTACCACTTCTCGACTCAAAGTTGGGAAAGCACTTTTTTTTTTTCTTTTAAACCCAGAGCACTTACACATTGTTTACTCTGTCATCGTCCCCGTCACCCCCCGCCCAATTCAAGAAATTGGGCTGCAAAAATTGGACCCCAGCCGTGGCTGCAGTGGTCATAATTTACCCACAGTACCCACAGTCATGGCATTTAAATGTCCCCTTTAACACAACCACAAGCCTTGCCCATAGCCATGTAAAGACAAGCTTATCTTTCCATTCAGATACTCATTGCCTTCACCCCAGGAGGAACAGATGAAAAAAATCTCATGGAAGGCCCATCTGGTGGTGGGCGTGATCTCTTTAGAGCGAAGCATAGATCATTAGCTATCAATCTGCCACGGTGTTCGGCAGAGTGGGGTGCAGAAGGAACTAGTTGCAGCTTCAGCTCGGTTGCAGACAACAAGACAGGTGAGACCAAGGGGCGAGATCATTGAGCAAGGGTGATCCCATGGAGTTCTGCAACTTCCTGGAAACTCCTCTGTAAGACACGGGAGGTGGAGGACTTGGCCATTAAAGCTCAGGCTCTTCAAATGTCGCTGTTGGACCCTCATGCCTACTTCAGAGGGGGCCGAGTGAATGCTACTGAACTAGGAAGACTCTTTTGAGACTTCTGATACAGGATGGGGAAGAAAAGGAAGGCGACTTTGGCCAGGTTCCTCTGTTAGGGGCTGGCCTTCCAGCAGCCGGTCCCTCTCTGGGGGTCCCCCACCCTGGGTGTGCTGTAAACATTCAACTTCTTGCGCTCAGATTCTCAGGTTTCATCTTCCTGGCATAGGTGGGGGTAGGAGAAGGGGTATCAAGATTGCTGCCAGATTTGGCTCACGCCGTTGCGATGGCCTTCGGGTTACCCATTCTCAGGCGAGCCCTGTTTGGCCGAAACGAGGTCCTGAAACAAGGCAGCTCTGGGTCAAGTGGTGGCTGCAATGTCTTGTTGCTGCTCTTTTCGTACCTTCCCCTCCCTCCCTGCCCGGCCTTCCAGTCACCATTTGCAGCCTCAGAGGGCTCTCTTTCGTGCCTACTGTTAGAACAAACGCTTGGCTCTTCGCCTGAGAACCTCTGAAACCCAGCATTGGAGCAGCGATGTGACCAAAGGGAGAATAAACCAAAGAGACAAGGAGCAAAGAAAATTGTGCTTTCCTCCTCTCCAGTGGAAAGCAGCAGGGAAAGAAGAATCGCAGCAATATCTGGGAGATATTGTTAGAGCAGAAGAAAGTGGTTAACGTGAAGCCAGAGAGGGGTTGGAGCGAGGTTCAGCCAGTGACGACTGGGGCTGGACAGCTTATAGCTACTGGGAGGCATTTACCTATGAGCTGGGCTTCCACCTTCTCATCTAAATGCTGGCCAGGCCTCCTGAGTTCACTCTGAGGGCTATTGGGCCTGCTTTCAGGGTGACTGACTGGACTGATCATCTCTTGTTCTTTCTCATTCTGCATCTGGGCATACACATTAATGCCCGGGATCTTCCTAAAACATCAACAGAGACTGTCACTGTGGCGTCGGGGCAGGCACATTGCTGGGGACTTGTGCTCCTGCACCTGTGGGGGAGCAGGAGGGGAGCTGAGGGGCAGGGGTGGGCACGCACCTTTTGAACTTGTAGATGACGAATACCGCCAGTCCCACAAACACCACTGAGAGCAGCATCAGCATGGCTGATCCACTGTGGGTTGGGGTGAGGTCCACCAGAGGGGCTAGGGGAAAAAACAATGCAAGGTTATCAGCAGAGAGGCTGCCAGGGTGATTCCGGAAGGGGCCTCACACACTGGCACTGTACGTCCCAAGGAAGACCGTGTCACACAGGGGATGTGGGGATTCTCCCACATTCGTCCCAGTTCCTGGCAGGCTCCAGCATAGTACTGTTCAAGCAATATAATGAAACAAGAAGGCCAGACTGCATGGACTCCAGTCTTGTTCTGCTAAGTGCTGGTTCTGGGGGCCCAGACATGTTGTGCGATCATAAGCCATTGCCTGAGAATTCATCCCAAGTCATAACAAGCCTTACATAACACAGAGGGGAACTGCCCCATAAGGTTTCCAAGGCTATAATCTTTATGGAAACCAAAAAGTTTTCTGGCTGGGGGAGGCCAAGGCTGACCTTTCAGTTAGTAAGCCAACTGCTTCACCATGCCACGGAATCTCCTCATTATACCACAACGTGCCTGCCCGTGGCACAAGGAGAACGACAATAGTGATAGGGGGCTTCCAAACATTTGTGGAGATATCCTCTTCTCTTTTTTCCCCTCTTCTAAGTCCATTCTTCCACAGACACTTTGAAGCCCCATGATATATATATTGACTTATTTAACCTCTACAACACGTAAGCCAATAGATGCGAAGCCGTGAAAACCACACACACCTGCTACCAAAAGGTCGGTGGTTCAAACTTATCACCTGCTCTACCAGAGAAAGCTGAGACAGTCTGCTTCACTGAAGATTTTCAATCCTTGCAGCACAATCAAGGGGTTCTGGCCTGTCCTATGGGTGGCTATGAGTTGGAATTGACTTGAGGACCATGGGTTTGACTTGGCTTTTATTGCTACTGCTTCTATCATTATTGTTATTAATGAACATACTCAGTGTTTCTTTTGAGCAATAGTATATATAACACGTGTGTTGATGAATATAATCTTCATTTAATAATACTTAAATTGGTTCATGGAAGTTTTTAACAGTGAGATTTATTACATGTTTCCATACTCTGAAGACAAATGTTTCTCACTAAGCAATGTAAATAATCTATAAAACCACCGGGGATGAACCTCTCTTCTGTTCCTCCCTCCATAGTATCCTAGGATAAGAGAAAGGACAGGAGAGCAAAAGAATCTGTTTATAGTCAGATGTAGAAAACGGATGGCTACATGAATATCTAACCAGGCTCTGTTGTTAGCTTTGTTGTATGTAATTTTATGATCTCTGGTCTCCCAAAGTTCAGGGAACCCCTGCCAACGTGGCCTGGCCACTGTTCTCCCATATGTAGTGACTTCTTCTCAATAAGTTCTCCGGTCCTCAGAACAAGAAGCTGTGGTGATCCCGACAGAGTCTCCCTCCCTGAGCTTCCCCTTGGCGTGCAGCTCTCTGAAGAAGGGCTCTCCCCACCTTCAAACCTTCCCCACTACCTGGGTCAAACTCATTGTACTTGTAATGATTTTGTTTGCAATTCATCTCTACCCTCTTGAAAACTGACATTTTGCAAAAACAGCATTGCTCAAGCATAAAAGACCAACCACATGTACCCTTTGGAAGCCTGGATGCTGACCTTTCCCTTCCGTCAATTTAAGCAAAGCCTGGTACCCAGAGATGGGGGTGACCTTTACACACCATTTCTGGGGCTTTTCTTTGTTGAGAGCCGAGAGGGCAATGTTCTGGTTATCCAGCCACAAAAGATCGGGAGGAAGAGGCTATAATACCAGTGGGTCTCAGGCAGCTGCTCTTCAAAGATGGCATTCCACTACTAGAAAAACAATTCTTTACAACCATGTATATGCTTCCAGTGAAAAGGAAATCCACCCTTGTTTTTCGAGAAACAGGTCTAGTCAGTAGGGCTGAGTTGACTTTTGGAAGGCACTGGAGCAGATCTCTTTTTATTCTCTCTGCCCTGGAAGTCAAGCCCTGCTGGAGCGCAGAGGCGCATATAGAGAGAGAAGAGCGCATGGCTCCATGACAGAGAAACACCCAAGGCAAATTGACTCTCAGTCAAAATTCGACAATAGAAGTTTCACTTTAGGTATGATTTTGTTCTGGTTCTTAGATGCCTGATACCTGCCTCTATCGACACCTCATGATCGCACATGCTGGGGGACAAATGTACATCACAAGGAAGAGATGAGCCCATCAGGGTGCAGTATAGCACTGATGAAACACAACTTTCCCCTCATTTCTTAATGCTTCATTCCCCTACTATCATGACTACAATCCTACCTTACAAATCAGATTAGACCAGAGCATACACACTGCTATATTTAAGAGCCTGCAACTCAGGAAATCCAAGATAGATAAACACCTCAGCACCAACAATGAGAGTAGAGATGATGGGAGCATAAGGGGAAGGTAGGGGGAAAGAGGGACAATCAAGCACAAGGATCAACATTTACACCACCACCCTCCCCCCAGGGGGAACAAATAACAGAAATGTTGGTGAAGGGTGACAGAGGAGGTTTTAATAATCTCTAACTTATCAAGGCTTCTAGAGGTAGGGCGGGAGGGGGGTGTAGAGGGAGGGGGGAAGTGAGGAGCTGATATCAAGGGCTCAAGTAGAAAATGCTTTGAAAATGATGATGGCAGCATATGTGCAAAGTGCTTAACACAATGGATGATTGTATGGATGAAGATAAGCGATGTAAGAGCCCCCAATACAAGTATTTGATTAAAAAAGAAAAGAAAAAGAAAAAGTTTCTTTCAACTACATTGGCAAGCACAACACCATCAGCAAAGGAGTCCAGACATCCTTCACTGCACAATCATACCACCCTGGGTAGGATAGTGCCAGGTAGAAAGTGAATATTTTCTATTTGTCACAGGTTCTTCTGCAATTATTGGATCCCTGGCAGTATAGTGTCTTACACATTGGACTACAAACCCCAAGGTCAACAGTTTGAAACCACCAGTTTCTCTGTTTGAGAAAGACGAGGCTTTCTACCCATGAGAAGAAAGCCCACTGGAGCAGTTAGACCCTGTCCTAAATTAGGACACTAATGTTGACATCATGAGTCAAATCAACTTGAGAGCAGTAAGTTTGGATTTGGGTTTTTGGGTTTTTTTGGCTGCTGCAGTTGATTTTCACAAATGTAAAGGGGGTGGGGGCGGTAATGAACCCTATGGGATAGACACAAACCCTGGAGTTCTGAGCAGTGAGTGATGTTCTAACAGATGAAGCAGAAGAGTGAAGATTCTTGTCTGAGTCATTTCTCTCTCCCTCCCTCCCTCCCTCTCTCAGAGACAGTCATTTTCTATATACTTCACCCTGGGACAAGTCATTGGAGATATTAGTAAATTCTCAAATAATCTTTAATAATGGGGATTGGAAACTAACACTATAGCACAAGAAAGCAAACTAACAAGTGACACACTTAAAACAATGATTAAGCTCTAAAGGATGCAGTTAGAATCAGTGCTCTTAACCCTGAACTGTGTACATATAAACAAAACATATATGTACAAGCACACATACCAGGGGGGTTCCAAAAGTTCATGAGAAAATTCCATTATCTTTTCACTCCATTGCTCCACCAACTCTCTGTAATACCCCAGTATGACTGATCACGGGCATGTGGGTGTATGTACACCCATACACATACATACATGCTGCATATAATGATGACAGCTGAGAGAAATGAGCACTCATGGATAAATCAATAAGCACCAACATAGGGTTCCTGAACTCTGCCCCCACAAATATTATAAATCCTATCAACTCACCTGTAACTCTCACAGGCAAGTTACCCCCCCCCTTTTTTTTTAACATGGCTGAATACTATTTGCACACCCAAATGAAGAGGAATAAAACATATTTTCAAGGTCATTTTGCCATGTAAACCCTAAAATTGACAGAGAACCAACTGAAGCCACATGAAATCGCACAGAGATGGCAATAGAGATGAATAGAATTCTACTAAGCATTCATTCAGAAGAGCAGTGTTACGGAGAAAAGTAAAGATCCTGAGCTGGCTTGAAAGTGCTGGCATTAGCCATAAGTGGAAAAACTAAAAAAAAAGCCAATGGCATTGGCAAGGTTCTTAGTAATACAGAGGGCAGCCACCACCCAGACACTGTCTCTGGATCTCTCACACACAGTGGGCCACCTTTCATTTCTCTTTTTTCCCTCATCTCTCTCCCTCTCTATCTCTCTCCCCCTCTCTATCACAAGACAAGTCTGTCTTCCCATTCTATTTCAAGCACCCTCAAACCATCCTGCCTAAACAATCACCATCAACACCGCTACGTACTTGGCATAATCACTTGGAAAAAATAAGCTTCCATACCTCTAGTTTCAAATGTGTGCTAGCAGGTCCCCTTTCCCCTCTCCAGCTAGGCAAGAGTGTCAGAGTGGGTGAAGACAGGAGAGGGAGACCCAGTAAACCCACTGCCCTCTGTGGGTGTCCCTTGGGTGCCTTCAGCTTTTGCTCTGCGCCTCGCTATAAATGGGCCTGTGATTATGCTGCACCACAGCAGCCGCAGATCTCAATTTGCCCCACACTGAGGTGGGCTTGTGAGTGCTTTGCTGAGGAATGGAAACTTGTGATAAATGGGCTTTTGCTTGTTGTGTGGAACTGACATCAATTAATCCCTCACTAATTTACCCTAACTGAAAGTAGGTGTGTTGGAAAACATGCTGAACAATCAACGGGTCATTCCTTATGCTCAGAGGAAAACAAGTATATAAGCAGTACTTCATGGAACTCAACATTTCTCATCGTGGCAACGGGCACACAAAGTTTGCAAAGTCTTAGGAGAAACTCAGACATTATTATTATTATTCTTACACGCTACATTCGTGTCACTGATTTCAAAACAGCCATGCTCACGGTCACTGAGTGACTCAGAGCGAATGACCTATGGTTTCTGAGACTGTAACCATTTCTGGAGTAGAATGCCCAGTCTTTCTCCCAAAGAACTGCTAGTTTTGAACTGCCAGCCATACAGATCACAATCCAAGTCATCGCCACCACAGCACTCATCTGCTTATGATGGCTGACATGTTTCTGTTTGTTGTCCTGGGGCCCTATCTCACGGCCAATGAGTCTACTGTGAGTCATAGCGACCCTATCAAGTAGAGTAGAATTGATCCCTAGGGTTTCTGAGGCTGCAAGACTTTCGAGGAGCAAACCCTGGTTTGGGTTAGGACAGTGTATCTTAACTAAGTACACTTCTTCTTCTTCTTCTCCAGCAGAGTAGCTGATGCACTCACACGGCTCACCTGCCTCTCTGGTGGTTAACAGCCCGACTACTATCTCACTGTGTCAACAGGACCCCTTGGAGTCAGCTCCTCACTGCTATCTAATTGATGCCAACTCATAGGGGCCCCACCTCAAACTCACTGCCTGCTGTCAGGTTTGTTGTGACTCATAATGACCCTATGGGGCAGGGTACAACTTCTCTATGGGTTTCCAATACTGGAACTCTGAAAAAAGTCTCAACTTTTTCCCAAGAAGTGAGTGGCTGGTGGTTTCAAACTGCTAACCTTATGGTCAATAGCCCAACACATAACCACTGTATTCAGTGTATTCCTTGGGATTATATCGTAAGTGCCAAGTAAAAAGTCAAGGAACACATGTCTTTTCAATGACCCCACATGCATGTGAAAGCTGACAACAACAAGAAGGAAGAGGAGGAGAAGGAAGTGAAGGAGCTGGAGATGCATTCAACATGTGATGTTGACAAGGGATACCAACTGTGCCACTGGATGCCAAAGGAGTGAATATATTAGCAATCAGAATGCTCCTTAGAGGTGAGTAGAACAAGACCTCCCCTTACTTATTTAGGACATGTCATCAAGAAAGAGCAGGCGCTCAAAAAGGACCCCGTGCTTGGTCAAGTCATAGACCAGCAAAATAAATACCCTCAATGAGAAGACATGACACGATAACTGCAACAATGGACACAAAATGCCAACAGTAATGAAAACAGTGCTAGCCTAGATAACATGCTCTCCAGCACAAGGCTGCCAAGAATTTGAGCCAATTAGATGACAGCAAACAATAACAGAGTGTATAGATGCGCAACTTGGTCACATCTCATGCAGATCAGAATGGGGACATCATGAGCTGAGTGATTGTCCATTTACTCATCTCCCAAATGAAGATACACAGGATGCACAGGACGGTGTGAATGTGAAATGTAAAGTGTGGGTATATCGGGCCTGCCTTATAGTTCATGTCCGATATTTCTGAAAGTGAGTGATAAAAGATGACAAAATTAGCTCCATGGTCAAATGATTATGGGAAACAGCATGTGTAGCACTGTTCTTAGAACTTCCCCAGCCCCTCAAGTGCAGTCCAGGTTCCCCGAAGTTCTTCAGGGAAAGAATCACATTGAACCACAGAGCCTCACACGTTCCTTTGACCACAGTTCCTCTGCAGAACTACGTCTCACACCATCAGCTGTAGCAAATGGTTCTCGTGGATCAACAAGTGACAACAGTTTTGCTCTGTGTTTGGTCTATTTCCAAGTTTTCAAATCAATAATCTAATAGCATCACCTGCCGGGAAAAAAAAAAACCCTCCTTTGGTGTCTTATCTTTATTCTTATTCTATTGAAGCGACTCTCAGAACTTCCGGCAGCACTGTGACTCTGAAACTTGAATTCTGTCTCCTACATTTCTAATGCCAAAGTTACTGCCACCAGGAAACTGCAGAAATCAGATCACCATATTTGGATATGATTTTTCCTCTCCTGATCCCTAAAACGGGTCTAAGAGAAGTTTTTCATATAGGTCAGAGTATCAGAAAGCTCGCGTGTTATGAAATTTTTTTGTCAGAGTCAGGTGATATGGGACTAATAGAGAAAGCTGATCTGAAGTGCAGAAAGAGAAAGTTGGCTAAAAAATTTCCATTTATAGAGCACTGTCCTCTGGCCTACAAGTGACACCTTTTATTCAAATCTAGACTCCATCATGGGAGTCCCAAGGAGCCTTTTCCCCTACTGTGATAAAGCCAGGCTCTCAAAGACCAGGCAGTCTGGGAACAGCCAGGGAAGACTCTGATGACTGCCATTCAGCCCTGCTCCTGGGTTTAACCAGGGGATGGATCTTAGGCAAGAACCAGCCACAGAGCATTGACTGTGTGCTGCCAAGTAGAGACAATAATGAATACCATACAGGTTAAACTCCATCACGGTATTTGGCAGATCAGAGGAGGAAAAGGCTGCCTTTTTGTGTAAGTTAAAACCCAGAAGGATCCTGCTTATTATGAAAAATATTTTCCAAGATGAGAATAGCAAAACAAGATTAAACGTGTGTGTGTGCGTGCACACACATGCAGAGACACACACACCTCTTGGCCCCTTTTATGAGAGCAGGGACTTGTACATAAACTGGTAAAGGAAGAATCTGTGAGATGCTATAGGAGCACTTCATGGCTAGCCTTTCGTAGGTTTATGGAAGTGTCACATTCTTTTAATCACATGGTGAGGAGGGATACATTTAAATCTCATGGCACCTGTTATTATTATAACACCTTCATGATTTTGTAATTGGCAAAAGCCCATGGATCTGTGAAATAACCTAGTTACTTGAAGAGGGGGGAAATAAATATTTATTTTGGGGTAAAACACCTCCAGCATGACTTTACTCACAAAAGACTTGCAAATGAAGGTTGTGTAGATAATTAGGCAACAAGAGACTAAAAGGACGGATAAATTTATTGGATGTGGAAGAATTTCACTAGTACTCATTTCACCCCTAAATGGAAAATGTTATTACAACAATTTGTTTCACTTTATTGTGTAGAACTCCACAGCTCCTGGTTGGCATCTGCATCTGTAATGGATAGCTTAGATTATATTGTATTTTCTAAGTTTCTTGACTAATGCTAATTCTGCCTTCACGTGGAGAGTGTCTTTCTCAACACAAAATGGTAGGGCAGTAACCATGGCATATTTATAAACTAGGCTGAATTCTAAGCTCCTTATGCCTTTTCTATACTTACTCAGAGCAAGTTCAACAGTAGCCTGGGAAGATGAACTCTACTACCTCTGTGATAATATATGTTCTTAAATACCTGCAAATGCAATGGAAGAAGGGGACAGCAGTAACCACAGAGACCAGGAGAACAAGAGAGCTAGTGGTTTCCTTAAAAACTCACACATAGGACTGAGCCTTGGTTGCGTAGTGGTTGTGCGCGGGACTGTGGCCCACTGGCTTGGAGGTTCCAATCCAGCAGCAAGGCTGGGCCTCCTACTCCTGCCACCAGAAGGCAATGATGTCCCCAAAACAAACAAACAAACAAAAAACCCAAACAAAACAAACAAACAAACAAACCCCAAACAAAACAAACAAACAAACAAAAAACTCACACATAGCCAGGACCCAAAAACACCTACTCATCCATGTACTTTGAGTGGACTTCAACTCATAGAGATTCTATGGGACATAACAGAAGTACCCCAAATGATTTACAAGATGACATTTTTATGGGAGATGACAGCTTCATCTTTCCCTTGGGCAGCAGCAGTCAATTTGAGGCCCCTCATCTTGAAGTTAGCAGTCCAGTGCTTAATCCACTTTCTCACCAGAGCTTATTTGACAAAAGAGAAATTTTCTTAAACATATCAGGGCAAACAAGGCACCTGTTGGACAGACAGGGGAGGGTGGCTACTGTGCAATGTATTTATTGAGTTGGGCTTCACTTGAGACTGTGCACCTTTCCTTTGACAAACAAGACATTTACCCGAGTTTAACCACCTGTTAGGGTCGATAGTTTATTTTTTTTTGGGGGGGGCGCATCACTGCTCTCCGGTGGTGGGAGTAGGAGGCCCAGCCCCACTGCTGGAATTGAACCTCCGTCCCAGTGGGCCGCAGTCCCGCGCACAACCACGACGCCACCGGGGCTCAGCCTGGGTTGATAGTTTCTGTTGAGTCAAATTAGACTCACGGCGACCCCATCTCAGGAGGACAAAGCTGATCCACAGAGTGGTCAGTGCTGTGACTTTTCAGAAACAGACAACCAGACCTGCCTTACCAACGTGCACCTTGAAGCAGGTTGGAACCACCGACCTTTCAGCTAGAGGCCTAGTTCTTCCCTCTTAGTGCCACCCAAGGAGTCAACTTTTTTATCTTA
>PVJH01023949.1:0-33930 GCA_004026705.1 Nesogale talazaci
TGTAACCGAGAGACATTACTGAAACCCAAGTGAAGGCTTAGCATGATAGTGGGACAAGAGGACAATAAAAGGAAATAGAGGAAAGAACAGGAAGGTAAAGGACATTTGTAGATGTGTAGATACAGGCATGTACATAGGTAAATATATTTATGGATGATGATGGGAAAATAGATCTAGGTGTATATATTTATAGATTTAACATTAAGGCAGCAGATGGACATTGGGCCTACAATCCAGTACTTTATCAATGCAAGAACACTTTGTGCTATTAAATTGGCATTCCACGATGCTCACCTTCCCAACAAGATCACTGAAAACAAATATGTTCATAAGCAAAGGTGGTGAAGAAAGTTGATGGTGCCCAGCTATCCAAAGATGTAGCATCTGGGGCCTTAAAGACGTGAAAGTAAAAAAGTGGCTTTCTATCTCAGAAGCAACAAAGCCCACATGAAAGATGCACACCAGTCTGTGTGACCACGAGGTTTCAAAGAGAGCAGTTATCAGGCATCAAAAAATAAAAAGGTCATATCATTGTGTATCCACCTTCCTGGTATGATTGCTGAAGACAAATGTGTGCATAAGCAAATGTGGTGAAGAAAACTGATGGTGCCCAGCTAACAAAAGATATAGCGTGTGGAGTCTTAAAGCCTTGAAAGTAAACAAGCGGCCATCTAGCTCTGAAGAAACAAAGTCTACATGGAAGAAGCACACAAGTCTGTGTGACCATGAAGTGTTGAAAGGATCAGGTATCAGGCATCAAAGAACTAAAAATGATATTATTGTAAATGAGGAACAGTACAGATTGGGGACCCAAAGCCCAACTGCAGATGAAGTGACATCTCCTTACAGAAGGATCGCAAGGACAAGAGCCAGTCAGAGTACAGTATAGCAACAATGAAATAGGCAACTTTCCTCTAGTTCTTAAATGCTTTCTGCCCACTACCATCAAGATCCCAATTATGCCAGCTATGAACAATTATGAATCCAGCTAGACCAGAGGATGTACACTGGTAGATAGGAACTAGTAACATGGGAAATCCAGGACAGATGATCCCTTCAGGACCAGTAGTGTGAGTGGTGATACAGGGAGGGTGAAGGGAAAGTAGGGTAGAAAGGGGGGACCAACAATAAGGATTTACATATAACCTACTCCCTGAGCTATGGACAACAGAAAAGTGGTGAAGGAAGACATTGGATAGTGTATATTAAAATAAAAATAATTTATAAATTATCAAGGGTTCATGAGGGCAGGAGAAGTAAGGAGGAAGGCTGGAAATGAGGAGCTAATACCAAGGACTTAAGTAGAAAGAAAATGTTTTGAGAATGATGATGGCAACAAATGTACAAATGTGCTTTGCAAACATTAGATGGATAGATGGACTGTAATAAGAGTTATATGAGCCACCAAGAAAATTATTTTTTTTTAAAAAGAAAGAAAATCAGTGTGCAGAAGTGTTTCTACATATTAATTTATTTATTGGGCCAGTTATTATTTATTGAGCTCTGACCATGTGGCCTAAGATTACAGGTTCAGGGAAGTGTCAGAAGTTCAAAAACAAGCAAACAAATCTATGTGAAGTGCTTGGATGTAATGGAGACCCAAAGCCCACCTGTAAGATCATTGCAGTTCCTCTCAGAAGGGCCACATGGAAGAGATCATAAATCCAGCGTGCAGTACAGCACTGATAAACCACAGAACTATCCTCTGGTTCTTAAATATTTTCTCCCCCGACTATTGTGGTTTTAATTTGTTCTACCTCATTAATTGTGTTAGATTTGCATGTGTAATTTGTATATTTAAGATAATTCTGTACATGGAAGCCAAGATAGATAACCTTTAAGAAACAGAGACAGAGGTAATGGTTCCCTGAGGGTAAAGGAAGAAAAGTCAGGGGAGGGGAGCAGGGAGCTGATAGCACTGATGACTCTATAACCCCCTTGATGGGATTGAACAACAGAACTGCATGTGGATGGATATATTGGATTATGTAAGATATGATACACACACAAAAACGATTTAAAAAATGTATATATTCCTGAAAGGGGGGGGATAAATGGGAGCTGATATCACAGAGTTCAAGAGAAACAATGTTCTGAAATTGATTGTGCAATACTGGTTGATGTGACAGAACATGGAATATTCTGTTATCTCTAAGAGCTCCCAATAAGATGGTTTCTCAAAGATTATGGGTTCAAACCTGCCACCTGTTCCGTGGGAAAGAGATGAGGCTGCCTGCTCCTATAAAGACTTACAACCCTATATAGCATCAGTTCTCACCCTGTGGGCCACGACCCCTTGAGCATCCAATGACACTTTCGCAGGGGTTACCTAAGACCATCAGGAAACACATATTTCCCATGGTCTTAGAAATTGAGACACTGCTTCTCTATCCCCAGCGTGTCTGCCCACATGCAGCTATGATAGATCTGGTAGGAAAGAAGCTATCACAACCTTCCCACTGATGTTGACTCTTTACACACACTGCTGCAAAATGTAGCAATGCAGTTTACTGTTGTGTTATGAGGACTGTTAGCCATGCTGCACCATGCTTCAAGATAAAAATTTCATTGATTTGTAATTAGATAGAAAAATTTCACTATAATTACATATTGTTTGGCGATTAATCATTATACTTTCATTATGCTCCTTTTGTAACAATGAAAATGCATCCCGCATATCAGATATTTACATTACAATTCATAACAGCTGCCAAATTACAGTTATGGAGTATCAACAAATATAATTTTTTGGTTTGTGTCACCACTGCATGAGGAACTGTATGAAAGCGTCCTGGCATTAGAAAGGTTGAGGACTGCTGCTATCTAGTGTCTCTATGAGTCAGAAATTGCTGATGGCAGTGGGTTAGATGTTCGGTGTTTGCTCTGTGACCAGCTCCCTTCAAGGTGCTGTTGGGGATCCAGTAATAAACAAGATTGGGAAAAATATCCCCATCCTCATAAGACTTCAATCAATTGCCAGTAGGCAGTCCAATAACCAATCACAAGCATACAGGGGGCCTTCAAAAGACTGGTAGAAGAGTAGACTTCAATCATGGGAGTTTTTTCATGAGTCTTTAAAGCCTCCTGATACAGAACAGCAGAGAATGGTGCAGACTGAGGATTTTGAGGCACGGAGCCCTCAGCCTGTTTAGTTGTGTAGCAAGGAAAGCATTTGTTACCTAGCAAATGTCAAGACCTTTTCTGCCACAACATTTCTATGTACAAAACAAGAACACAAACACACTGCCACTGAGTCAACTTCTACTCGAGACAACTCTAGAGGATGGGTAGACCTACCTCTGGGGGTTTCTGAGACTATAACTCTTTATGGGAATAGAAAACCTCATCTCACCCCCAAACCCCATGGTGGTTTCGAACTGCTGACTTTGCAGTGAGCAGCCCCAAACATAAGCCCTACATCAGCAGGACTCCATACTTGACCCCAAAACAAAAGTCCCCTTTCAGACCAGGAGGAAAAAGCAGTGGATTTGGACTGGAAAGGTCTGGGTTCAAATCCTATGTCGACCATATCTGATCTTAAGCTAAGATGTGGTTAGCACCACTCAAAATCTCCATTACTTACTTTGGAAAAAAAGATGGGAGAAATAATATTTACTTATTAGTGTTGAGGTAAGGACTAGATAAGGACTTGCCTTCCTCCACTTGTTTTTCCTCCCTATCCACAGGCTGACCCACCTGCACTCCCCCTGTTTGCCATGGATTTGTGTGTCAGGGGATGATGACCATGATGATGATTTCATTGGTCATAATTTTATTTTTTCATCACCTAGAAAACTGATTTTAGTGCCAGCTAGTCAATTTCAGCCAGAGTAACAGCTATTCAAAGCCACAGTCAGACTTTGGCCTACAGACAGAAACACGCAGTTGATGGACCACCACTCTTTGACTCGAGGGACGAGTCTACCCAACATACACTGCCAGGAATTCACCTGCTGGCATATTGTGTGGAATACTGTTTGCCCATCAAAACCCCAATATTTTGACCATGTTTGTTGAAGCAAGAGCAAGCAAGGCTTTTCCAACATAAGCTTCTCCTGGCACCTCTAGTCAGATCAAATCAGGTACTCCTCCAAAAATTGGCACAATATCAACTCCATTCAAGAGAAATCAAGTAGTTGATTGATGGGGTTGACCTGCTCTTGAGAGGCTGCAGTAAGGCTGCTTCTGAAGTGTGGGAGAAAACGCTCCCTTTAGGCACCCTGCTGTAGCATGTATCACAGGACAGATAAAATTATAATATCACATCTCTAGAAGATCAATCCAAGAAACTGGACTCTGTGATGAAAAATGTGGCCTGGGGATTTGAAAAGAGCTTATTAACAATCCGTGACACTAAACTGATGAAATCTTGTCCATTGAATGTGAGAAGGAGAAAGAAACTGAAATCTTTGTAAATAAAGATCAAGAATTACAACCTGGTGTGGACTTAGTGTAAAGGAAACAAAGTCCTCACAGCTGGATCAATACTCAACATCATGACACCTGAAGAATATATGTTCTTACTTCAAAGATTTCACCTTTCTTGGGTCCATAATCAAAGCTCCTTAAAGCAGAAGTCCAGAGATCAAATTACTGCTGCACAAGACTTCTTTCAAGTGTTGAAGCACAAATGTGTTGTCATTTGAGAAGGAAGGCATGCCTGACCCACCTTTGATGGCACTTAAGATCATTCTCTTATGCATATCAGTGTTGGACATCGATTAAGGATGATTGGAGAAAAACAATGCTCGTGAATTATGGTGCTGGCAAATATTGAAAGGACCATGGACTCCCAAAAGGACAAACAAATCTGTCTAGGAAGAACAGCCAGAATGCTCCTTAGAGGCAGGGATGGGGAGAGTTTGTCTTACATCATGGACATGTTGTCAAGAGAGAGAAGGACACCAAAAAAAAATGAGCACACTCTGGACAAGATGGATGGAACAATGGGACCAACATAAAAACCATTGTGAGGGTGGTACAGGGCAGGCCGGTGTTTCATCCTGTTGTACATGCAGTCACTACGAGTCAGCACTGGTACCTCATACCAACAACAGGACATGTAGGGTATAGTTTACTCATGAAGAACTGAGGCTCAACACAGTGACTCATTTCCTCTGCAAGCAGGGATTGCTGACCCAGGACTCCACCCCTGGTCTATCCTACTTCGGCAGCCTCATGAGCATGAGTAGGTCTATCAAAGGAGGACAGAGGCTGAGAAATGTCAACTAAAAGGAGTAGAAGAAACTGTCAGTCATAGGAGACCTTCTTTCCTTCCACTTCCATTCGCTCCCATGCTGCCTCCTTCTTGTTTTCCCTCCTTGTGGGAAACAGAGAACCAGGAAGAGAGTGTATGCAGATGGATTCTTTATTCTCACATCTGAGAGCCTGGGAGGGCAGTGTTCATGGCAGAGCGAGGCCTTTACACTTGTGAGTTAGAGATGAGCACCAATCACACTCTCATAACTCAGTGTTTCTCAACCTTCCTCATGTTGCGACCCTTTCATACAGTTCCTCATGTTGTGGTGCTCCCCAATGACAAAATCATTTTTCATGGCTACTTCTTAGTTATAATTTTGCTGTTGTTATGAATCGGCTGAGCCCCTGTGAAAGGTTCTTTCGACCCCCAAAGAGGTCGTTGCCCACCAGTTGAGAACCACTCTTGAAAATAATCCCCAGGATATTCTCGCATAATAGTTCTTCCTTAACATTTCCTCTTACAAACATACAGCTATTTGCTATCAGGCCTTATCCATAGGAATAGACATGTTGCCATTACTCTTCCTGCTCTGGACACAGTCACTCCCCTTTACCTGTCCCTAACCCTGGTATTAGGTTACTCTTAGAATGAAATCAGGGTGCTGTAGGAGTAGGGTACAGCCCACTTTTTATGTATGTGGCTACCTACCATTAGGGGGGCTTGCATCCCTCAGATCATATAAGCTGGTTTAAGAATACAGTTTCTCTCTCACCTGCCTAGACCTGGTTCCACATGCCATAAACAACTCAAAATTGTTGCCTGCCTCTTAATTTACTCCCTTCAATTACACAACGATCCCTTAGAACCCATGCGGAAGTATGCTGGATTCCACATAAGGTGCTGTGAGGAATCAGGGAGTGAGAAGACCTTCCAGAGGTGGAATAATCCCTATGTGGGTGGTTGTGTAGCCTCTGGAAATTAGGGTGAGTGTAGGAAATGATTCTGAGGTAAGAGTCCAGTTGAGAGGTTATAATATATTTATATAGAATAATGGAGCAAGTTGAAAGTTAAACTAAAATGTACAGTATTACTTGCACCCACCTACAGTAAAAACAGAATGTAGGGGTAGAAGGCATAAAAATGCAAGGTTTTTGCAAGTAGTGAAAAAGCATAGCCCATGGTTCCCTGAAGAAGAAACTTTTGACCTAAAGACCTGAGAGAAGATCATGGTAACATAAAGAAAGGGCAGAGAGTGGGGCTAAATATACACATGGAATCTTGGACTCTGTGGGCACAATTGAAGATGATTTTGGAACCTCTATAGAAAAAAAAAAACAGAAAAAGAAACAGGAGCATTAGCATAAGGGAAGATCTGGAGTAAGATATCCAACCTCATAGATGCAGGTAAATGTCATCCAGAATGACTATGAAATAGTTGAAAAGGTTTTAGAAAAAACCTTTAAGAAGGTAAGGCAGATGCACAAGAAAGTCTTTTAGCCATTGCCTCCACACCCCCTTATGAATGTGGTGGAGAGAGGACTGGAAATCTTGAGTCATCATAGGAAGCCAGCCTTATAGGGGAAAAGGGGGAGAGGGCTAAGCATAGCAAAGCACCTTCACTTTCAAAGACATACGGACCAAGAGAGAGAGAGAGAGAGAGATTGCTGAAGAAACCAACTTAGAGACTAGATTAGTCTTCCATGTCCCTGCGAGGGAGAGGGAACCTAATGCTGGGAACCTACAGGAAGTTCAGGAATGTCATCATAATGATTTCCTTTTTAAGGTGTTAAAAAATTTCAAACAGCCTGTCTCAAATTATCGCCCTGGATCTCCCTTTATAATTAGCATGATCAGATCATTAGTGGAAACTGATGGATGGATACCAAAGACTGGAGGGCAAGTTATGTTACTTTCTCCCCAGAGGAATGTAATACAGACAGCAGCACTGAAAACATAGCCCAGGGAGATGGTGGATCTGTCCAGGCCAGTGGTGGTACAAACTAAGAGAGAGAATGAGAGAGAGAGAGAGAGAGAGAGAGAGCATCAGCATGATTCACCAAGAACCTGGGATGACATCGCTGCTTGAAGCAGCCAATGCACAGAAAGGGTCTTTGTGTTGGCCCCACCTGGGACACAATATTCCCTCACTAACTCACACTCACAATATTCCCTCACTAGCTCATATTACTGGGGGGAACAGCTTTGGAGACACTGTGTAGAAAATGTACTCTGTTTGTCACATGCACAGCAGGGTGAAACACAAAGAGAGTGCAGCAGGGCTGCAAGGGGAGCAAAGTAAGGAAGTCCTGGAAAATCCTGAAAATAGACTTCTGACTTGCGTGGCAGGGTTTAGCACCTCATCAGAACTAGTTGGGCAACACTTAGAAAGGTCAGCAGACAGACCTGGAACCATCTATCAGGTTTTTGTTGTTTTTGTTATTCTTTCTTTATTTCACCCTATTTCTATCTATATAAGATAGGCAGGACAAATAATCCCGAGGGGAAAACAACAGGACTGGTGCTCCAAGGAGGACACAGGAGGGGATGGAGCAGGTGGAGCAATGGGAATCCAAGAAACTCGGGGATGAGGAAACAAGAAATCTAAAAATGGTGGTGAGAAGGCCTAACCAGATTTGATCAAGTGCAATGCATCCAAGAGGAATTACTAAGACCCAAGTGGACAGTGAGCATGATGGTGGGAAAGAATGAAGGTTAAAAGGAAGTAGAGGAAAGACGTAAGAAGGAAAAATCTATGTAGAAAAGTATAACTACAGGCCTGCATATAGGAAATATATTAAATTATAACAAAAGGGATAGAGACCAATGTTCATATATTTGGATGTTAAGCACTAATAACCGATGAACTTTGAGTGTCTACTCAAGACCTCCCTAAAGACAAGAACACTTTGTTCTATTAAACTGGTACTCTTTGATGCTCACCTTCCCAACAAAATCACTGAAGACAAAATCGGTGCATAAGCAAATGTGGTGAAGAAAGCTGATGGTGCCCGGCTATCAAAAGATATAGTGTCTTGAGTTTTAAAGGTTTAAAGTTAAACAAGCAGCTATCTAGTCAGGAAACAAAAAAATCATCATGAAAGAAACATAGCAGCCTGTGTGATCATGAGGCATTGATAAAATCAGGTATCAAAGGATCCAAAACAAACAATTATACTAATATGAACAAAGGGTGGTGGAGTGGAGACACAAAGTCCATTGGCAGGCAACTGGACATCCCCCACAGAATGGTTACAAGGAAGGGATGACTCAACCAAGGTACAAGATACCCCCAAGGAAACACACATCATTCTTCAAGTTCAGGGGTGTTCACACTTTTCAGCATGAGAGCCACTTATAAAATGATCAAGTCAAAGTGATCTACAACTACAAAAATGCAGAACACATATTTATATATCCATTCCACTTATTCATAAATGCCTTGAGAATTCTTTATATGTACAATGTCTGTTCATGTACCCTGCATAACCAAACAAGTCCTTATTGCACAACACAACACAATTAATTATGTATATTTTTTGGTCATTACCTGTGTTTACTCTGACGACCTGCTCTCAATGGAATCAGCCAGGTATGCATAGTCTGGACAATAGCTGCTGACAGCCAGCCTCAAGCACACTTACAAATGATCATCATTCGTGCTGGAACAGAATTTGCACTTAATGATCTTTTCATGGGAAAATGCTGACTCACATAATAAACAGAGTTGAATAATACAGTCAAGGAGATAGCACATTTTCTCATATTTGGGGACTTTCCCTCTGTGAGTAAGTTCCAGAACTGTTCATGTGTTCTGGACTTCAGCTGAGTGTCAGCTTACAGTTTTTAATCTCCCATTGTGTATGAAAATGACACTTTTTTGTCTTCTGACTTGGTCCAACTTCCTCACTCATTGTAATACCCTTTCTTACATTTAAGAGAAAAAAATCAAGGTCTAAAATCTGGTGATAACTATGCTTGTCAGTTCTGCTGCACTTAGTGCAGTTGCTTGGGCATGTGTTTAACACCTAAAATTGCATCTGATTGGCTGCACTGTATATCAATTAAGTGACGGAATTGATGATAAGCTTATGTCTATTATTTTAATGCCATGTTATCTACCCACATTACATTTGCGATGGACTAGTAGATTGTGATCAACGTATTGAGCACCCCGTTCTAGTTCCTGAATGCTTCCACACCCTTCCACTAAGATGACCAAATTCTACTTTACAAATTTGGCCAGACCACACCACGTATGTTGTTACAGATAAGAGTTCTGAACACATGGAATTCTAGACAAATAAAACCCTTAAGAACAGTAGTGGAAGTAAGGATTTCATGAGGATAGGGAAACAGTGAAGCGGGGAGTAAGTGGGGTGGAAGGGAGGGAAAGGGGGAACTCATCACAAAGTTGGACATATAGAACCCCATCCCCCCAAGTGCATAGAGAGCACAAATGTGGATCAAGGGAGACAATGGACTGTGAACGGCAGGAATAGCATCAGTAATACAGAGCTGACCATGGACTCACCAGGGCGGGAAAGTAGGGAGGGAGAGGATAAAAGAGGAGCTGATACTAAGAGCTCAAGTAGAAAGAAAATGTTTGGGAAATACTGAGGGCAACATGTGTACGAGTGGGCTTAATACTTAAGTTTTGTATTAAGATTTGAATGAGTCCCCCCCAAATGTCTAATATGCAGAATCCTGGTCTCACAGTGGTTATGCATAGGACGGCCTTTCAAATGTGCTATCTGCTTCAAGGGAGAAAGACATAGCCTTTATTCCCGTCAAAAAAGACAGTCTCGAAAACTCACGCGGGAAGTTCTACGCTGTCCTATCGGGTTGTTGTGGGTAAAAGTCAACTCGATGGCAGTGAATTTGGTTTATGATTTTGCTTTCTCTGAAAGGATCCTTGTTTGCATTGGGGCTTCTGTGGGATATCAGTGACTAACTATAAGGTCAACAGTTCGATCCAACCAGCCAGCTCTCTGGAGAATATGTGGCTTTCAGCACCATTAAACACTCACTAGCTCAGAAAACTCAAAAGGGTAGTTCTGCCCCGTCCTGTATAGTGACCATGAGTCAGAATTGACTTTTTGTCAGTGAGTCTGATTTTATGGTTGGTTGGTTGGTGGGTTGCTGGGTTTCCTCAGAAGATGTCAGGCCTGAATGGGAGATAAGTATAGTATAGCATTGATGAAACATACAATTTTCCTCTAGTTTCTTAATGCTTCCTCTCCCCCACCCCCATAGCTCTAGCTTACAAATTTGGCTAAACCAAAGCATGTACACTTGTACCGATAAGAGCCTGAAGCTCAAGGACTCTAGGACAGAAAGATCAATAATGAGAATAGTGATAGCAGGATGGCAAGGGGAAGGTTAGGGAAGAAAGGTTGAACTGAACACAATGATTGAAATATAAGCCCCTCTCGGGGGGATGAACAACAAAAAAAGTGGGTGAATGCAGACAATGGTCAGTTGTCAGGCATGAAAATATAATAATTTTTTGTGGGCATCACTGCCCCCTGGTGGGACTAGGAGGCCCAGCTTTGCTCCTGGAGAGCTGCTGCTGGATTTGAACCACTAAACCTGGGGTCCGCAGTCCCGCACACAACCACTATGCCACCGGGGCTCAGCCCCAAAATATAATAATTTATAAATTATTAAGGGTTCATGAGGGAGGGAGTGGGGACAGGAGGAATGAGTTGATACCAAGGACTCGAGTAGAAAGAAAATGCTTTGAAAATGATGATAGCAATATATGTACAAACGTGCATGACACAATGGATGGATGTATGGATTATATGAGTCCCCAGCAAAATCTTTAAAAAGAAAGAATGTAAGTAATGCCATTTATAATAACCACACAACTAAAGCTGAAATACTAGGAAGGATAGAATTTAAACAAAGAAACAAATGAACTATATAGAGAACTATCCAGAACATTAGTACCAAAAACTTAAAAGGACATATTTGGAAGAATATGCCATGCTCATACACTGACAGACTTAATATTGTGATAATGACAATACTACCCAAAACAATTTACACATACAAAACAACTCCAAATCAAATACAATTTCTCGATTCTTCCAAGAAATGGAAAAACTAATCAATAATTTCATATGGGCAGGCTAAAGACTAGGATAAGCAAACAGCATCTTTTAAAAAGAAGAAGAAAGGAGGCCTAAGAGTGCTTGACCTAAAAACCTACTGCATAGTCACAGTAGTCAAAACAGCCAATACCAGTACAATGAGAGATACATGGCCAATGGATCAAGAAAAAGAGGCAAATATAAATGCATCTGTCCATAGACATCGAGTCTTTGACAAAGGAGCTAGAAATACTCAATGGGAGAAAGGCAGTCTCTTCAACACATGGTGCTGGACAAACTGGATTTCTATACATAGGAGAATGAAATAAGACCCATATCGCTCCCGGTGCATAAAAATGAACTCAAGACCTAAATGCAAACCCCAAGCTCTCAGGATCTTCAATGAGAAGGTTGGAACAAACTTAAGAGCCCTTTGCTGGTCATACATAAGCTACCAGGTAAAATGGAGGAGGCACATTCAGCAGAGAACAAAATAAGATGAATGGGACATGCTGAAATTGCAAACACTTAGGTACATCAAAAGACTTCATCAGAAGAGTGGTTGAAAACCCACATATTGGGGGGGGGGGTTACTTCTAAGTTGCAGTAACCCTACATGACAGGGCAGTAAAACAGGGCCTGTTGGTTTTCATCAAGGTAACACTGTGAAAGTATAAATCTCGTAAGAAGAGAAAGATGAAAATTTCTCCGAAGGAGCTACTGGTAGGTTCTAATGAATGTCTTGCAGGTAGCAGCCCAATGAGTTATCCACCATAAACCAGAAGGTAAGGGAAATGAAAGGATGGAAGTCTCTTGAGTTCTCCATACCTTACTCTGTAAGAGTTGTAACATGTTGCTTCTCTGGGGACATCCACAAGAAGTCACATCTCAATGTAGGATCAGATCAGGTTTGTAGAATACGCCCTTTGCCTCCATCCCTAAGCCAACAGAGGCAGAGATGCCTGCTGAGGGAGCCCATGGCCAATTCTGACAGGCCTAAGCAAGGAGGAAAGACCTGCCATAAAACTCAGGTAAGGCAGGAGCACTTGTGGATTGTGCTGAAGGGTACAAAAGAGGCTTTAAATCTTAAATGCAATTTAAAGAGAAACTTGGATTGAGTCTTCACCAGGAAACAGACTAGACAAAGATATAGAAATCTTATCCAGATGAGGGAGACCATGAGCACCAGGCCATAATGGTGTTCATGGGTTTGCTGAGATTCAGAGACCAAGAAAGAACGTGGGAGGGCAGAAGCTATCACTCACACTGATTGGTAGCAGATCAATATTCCCAATTAAAGGTGGGACTACAAAAGATGGAACAGAATGAACAATATGTCAGACAGAAGAACTTTCTAAATTAATCCAGGTACCTCAACCGAAGGCAGTCAGAACATGATTGACTCATGACTATGCAACCCTAGAACTCCCCATAGAAGACACACCAGACACTCTGTGAAGGGAGAGTGCCCTTCCCTAGGCTGGCTGGGCAAGTGGAGGTAATCCACTTCCCAATGCACTCTAACTGAAAGCAAGACTTTTCATATACTTGCTGGATGAAAATAAAACAAACACCACAACAAAGCAGAACACCAAAGTCATGACCATGCCATCCCTTTTGATTCATGATGACTTTATAGAACAGACTAGAACTGGCCTTGTTCATATGCAAGATTCTTAACTCTTTGCAGAAGTGCAAAACCTCATCTTTCCCCCAAGAAGTAGCTGGTTTTGAACTGTTAACCTCAAGCTTAGAAGTCCAAGATGTACCCCACAATATCACCAGTCTCCCTGCTGATTAATGGTCAGAAAGATTAACGGAAGTTCACGTGGTGACTTGGAATGGGGATTGGGTTTTTCACTATTATCCATAGCCTTCTGCAAACTGGATGCTCTAACACAATTCCCATTACTGAATAAGAAGCTGTTCCTGTGGATGATGGACATTCCTTCTTGGTGGGGGATATGGCTGTGAATTTCATGGAACGTCCATTTCTCAGCCTTCATAGCGAAAAGATCAGCAAGCACGCAAATTCCATCCAGCTCATTCCTGAGGGCATCAGGGAAGGGTCGCTGGAGAGTAAGCAGGCAACGTGCTCCTCTGGAAGAGCCAAGGAGAGCCTCCCCATCACTCCCCGGACCGTAAGTACCTCATCAAGGAGGTGCCTTCAGCTCTCTGCCTTGAAGGGTGTCAGATATCTTCTCTGAGCAGGGGTCAGGGGGCTGTCCTAGAGGATGCTACAGGAATGCATCTTCTTCTTGAAGTCCATGTTTCTCTGAGGCTGGGCTGGGCATGTTCCTTGCCGAGGGAAATGCAGAGACATAGCCTGTGTACCCACCTTCACTCAGTCAGGACTGCTTTTCTTCCCACAGGATGACTTCCTTCTCCCCAGTCAGAGCTCTCTGTGTGGCCACACCCCCCAATGTGTTCAGAGACCCCTCCTCTGCACTGCACACTCTCTACCTTCTACCATGTTATGCACCCTCATCTTCACACACACGATTCATGTGTACTTTGGTGTGTACAGAAAAATCTCCTGTGCCCCAGAACATGTAAGTTATCTATGTCTGTGTATCACAGCTTACTCTTCTATGAAACAGGTAGTCCCAAGCCCCCCAGCCTCTCACAGGCAGTTGAAAACCCCAAAGCAATGAGTACAGGCCTAGTGATTAGATATGGTATACAGTATGCTCGCAAGGAACTCTCACTGTTGTGGATAGAAGCAGTTTTTCCTGACATTGGTCTGATCTCTGTGAGGAGAGCTAGCCTACCTGGAAATACTGTCCTCTTTTGGCATGGATATTTACTGCCAAGTTGATACATAGGCAGGGCCTTCAGTCCATAGCCACTTGAAGTGGGTGCATTTCCTCAGATTCAAGATGACCATTTTCTCACCGGCATTGCTTTACTGTTTCTGGGGAGACCATGCCTGGCTGGCCTCCTCCTGGAGCCACGATGCTGCCCCAGCTCTGGAGGGGCCGCTCTTCAGAGGATAGCATGGAAGGATTGCACCTGTGTGATTGGGTTCACAGTACTTCTCATAGCCTGGGTTCCACCCTCAAGGTGCTGCTCATAATCATAATTTTTGTCCTGGCTATCATGTGTTGCTTCTATAATAATAGAAGGCATGTGAAGGAGAATATCTTGGCCTCCATGGTCCTTTTTAGCTTTGTGCATAAAGCAAACATTGTGGGGAACAGAGAATGACAAGAAAGTGTTTAAGGAAGAGTCCTTTATTCTTAAGCTAAGAACTCTGGCAGGCTGGGTTTCTATGGGTGGAGAGAGGACTTCTCTCTTGTGGGTTGTAGCAAGTCCCCACACATTCTCATGATATTGTTCCCCACTTTACCTTCTTATAGGGTGCTGACTCCAGTTGTGTCTTATAAGCACACAGCTGATTGATGTGTGGTCAGCAGTGTAAACTATAGAAGCAAACATTCCCATTTTTTCTGTTTCTTCCCGTCTCAACATTCAAGTCCTCTCATATCTTCCCACAATAGTAGTTGGGCATAGGAAGGTTTTGTCCCCCAAATCTGGATTCAACATGTTTGAGATAAGCCTGAGGTTTTGGATTGGCTACTTTAATATTGTAATCAATTTTCTCTTGGCAACTTTCAAAAGCCACTGTAACTTCTCTAGTTTTAATACATGAAACAAAAAAATGGAATTGTAGGATACAAAAATATTTTTACCAAGTTGTCTCCCGCAATTATATGCCAAACCCAGCTGCTTGCCACAGATGGTAAATGATTATACACTTGGAGGTCAAAGAAAGTGGGTCAGAGGTTATCCTCACAAAGGGTTATCGGTCATCCAGAGAAATCAGATTGTATAGTCTGTTCCACCCTAAGTAGGGCCCATCCCTTCTGAAAGGATAGCAGTGGATTGTTTCCCTGAACGAGAATACAGGGGGTCAAGCCCACTCAAGGGTAACCAAGGGTGCCATCATGAAGCTAGGGTCTGCCCTTGGCACGTGTATACCTTTAGTCCCTCCCCTTCCTATTATGTGTACACCCCTAGCTCATCCCCTTCTTGTTACGCTTCTGCCTATTGTATAACCCCTTCCTGTGACGTGTGTCTTTACCTGTAATTAGGGAGCGTGCATGCCCCCACAGATATGTAAGCCTTGGTGAGTAATAAGCCTCTCTTTCTCCCTGTCAATTTCTCCTGCCCTCTCGTCTCCCATGTCCACTTGTACCACGAAGAGGAGCTGCAGTGAGCATGCTACCAAAAGGAGGAGACAAACAAGCAAAAAGAATAAAGCTTGCATTTTATCCGTTTTCCAAATTTATTGGCAGAGGTGGTTGTAATAATGCTTCCAGCTCAATCTCTATTTCAGCTGTATAGAAACTCTTCAGTTTTTCTAAGATTTCTACTATTTTATTAGGTTTCTCAATGAACAGGACTTTGAAAAGCGTTTCTTCTGTCAGTTGTGTGAATTCCTTCTTTGGCGATCTTAGGCTAGGTTGCTCGTTTCTTGGAGCCCTTCAATGCCCATTTTGTTGTGCACGTGGTGAACACAGTTCCGTGATAAAGGTCCATCTAAACTCTGCTTCAGGGAACCCCTGGGTTCTGTCAGGTCCGACTCTGTCACAGTTTCTAATGCCACTTCCACCTTCATCAATGAGTAGTTTTAAATGTCCCAATGCTTTTAGGAATTGTTTTTCACTGCTTCTTACATAGGATGGAGCTCCCAAGTTTTGTGGGGAAACTGAGTTCAAAGGTGATAGCTTTTCCCCACTAACCTTTTGGAGCCTCTTCACTTTAGTCGACATCCCACACGTGCTGGAAAACAGTGTGTCTTTTGTACATTTACGGACAAATGGGTGTCAATAACCAGGAGAAAGGAACTCACACTGTGTTGCAGATGGCAATTTTTGTTCTACTTTGGCCTTTACTGAGAGATGCTTCCGGATGTGTGATTCTGTGCACTGCCTCTTTGCTCTATAAAATGTCATAATTCCGTGTGTGTGTGTGTGTGTGTGTGTGTGTGTGTGTGAGAGAGAGAGAGAGAGAGAGAGAGAGAGAGAGAGAGAGATCAAGATTGCCATACTGGCTCTCCCTAGCTCTTTGCGCTCTATTTGAATTCCTTCTATTCTCTTCACCTCTGGAGACCTTTGACTTGCGCTACCTGAGTCCTAGAGATCCCGTGGGACAGGGCGGCATCACCTCCTCCTGCTGTAGGGGAGTAGCAAGCCTCCCCTTTCTTCCCTGGATCCTTTTACCTGCCAGCTTTGAGGTCAGCAGCCCCTCATAACCATAACGTCTTCTTATTTTAGTCTCATTGCTTAACAAAGTACAACATACAGGACATTTGATTGCTCTACAGCATGCTAGAAATATTATAGCATCCAAATTATAGTCAATCATTTAAAAGCTTCAACGATCCTTGTCTTCCTGAGAGGAGTTTACTTGCTTAGATTGTGATATTGTCTGTCTCATGCCTGTTACTGTGCTATGAATTTTACCTATTATGCATGTGAGCTTCAAATAGTTTTGGGGGGAGACTGCCATAATCTTTTATATCTATGTTCCCACAAATTTCTAAAAGCACCCTGTACATAATCATAACACAGCACCCCAATTCAATGAGCATTAGACATGAGGAAATCCTTGCTTTTACAGACATGGGCAGACACCATGAGATGCTTATATTTATTCAAACTTCTTCCATACAATAGAGAAATTTCATTTACAACAGTAGTTATTGAAAAAAACAAGGAGTAAGAGTGAATTAAAGTGAGTTTTTAAATTGCATTTATTATTAAGAGATCACAAAAAGTGGAGGGGCATGTTGACATGAGAGAAATTCAGACTCAACATTATATTAAGTGAATAGTGTTCTACATTTTTTTCAAATAACGTATTCACCAGTAGAATAGCTTTCAATTCTTGGAAACTTCTCAATTTTCTACCACACTCCAAAGACCTGGGTAGCAATGGCTTTCATACAGCCAGGGAGAGCAGGAGCCCTCTGAATGACTAACTGCCATGAGTCCATTCCGACTCAGGATGGCAGGTGAGTTCCTAACTTAGCTGGTGTATCTTGGAGTCCTCCTAGGGCAGGACCACCTTGGCTGGCTCGAGGCTGCAGTGGAAAATGCCCCCCAAGCCCCAAATCATTCAGTAATATGAACATGTTCCAATGTGAAACCCCAGAAACCCCCAGATAGTCTTATATCAAATATAGTATCAAATCATCATTGTATGTAAGCACAGTGTTTCTTGGAAAAGATTAGAGACAGAGTACCATCCAAAAATGGCCATGGGATTTACCCATGTATTTTCTAAAAAAAAAAATACACTTGTCAAAGACAAAAGAGTCCCCCACCCAGCCCAACTCTGCTCTCTCCTCTAACTGTTGGGTCAGTGAAATGCTCAACTCGTCTCAGGAAATGACTTACAAAGTCTGTCTGTCCATGCATTTAGCCCCAGAGCAGAGGGACCAGAGAACACAGCTGAGTGGCTGCAGCTGCTTAAAAAAACATGGTGATAATACATCTGCCTGAGAGAGTCAGAAAGAGATGTCTGGGAGCAGGAGTCTGTCCCAGACTTCTGTGCGTGGGACCCACTAGCTGGCAAGCAGCCTTGTCCCGGGAAACCTTGGTGTCCCGCGGGTGTGGTCGTCCTGTGGACACTGGCTGCTGTGCGGCACACAGGGCCTTCTGGCCTTGAGGCTGTCCAGCAGAACCTTCAAGAACCTCCCCTCCTGAATGGTCCCTGCATCCGGGCAGCTCCAGGTAGTTCTTCATGCAGATCTTCTAGGGTCCTCTTGTCTTTGTTATTTTTCTTCAGGATTTTCTTGGCAAAGCACCATCCCCTCACCAAACTAATCAAGCCCAAGCAAAAGAAAACTTAAGACATCCATCTGCATGCTGGGTCTACTGCTCTTCGGCTCTGACAAGAGTTTGCTCGAGAGTCCTCCTATGGGAGGCAGAAACCTGACCTGGTGACCACTAGCCCTTGCGGTCTGAGCAGGTGACATTGCAGCTCTCACTACAGCTGGAGGAGTTGCTGAGCAAGGTGGAGCCGGTGCCTGACTCTGGAGAAGGGGGAAAACAACAGATCAATGATGGAGGTCTGCTCAGCTTGGGCTTCTGCTCTAAGAAAAAAATAATTATGAGGGTTGAGCCCCGGTGGCATAGTAGTTGAGTGCAGGACTGCGACCCAGTGGTGTGGCAGTTCAAATCCAGCAGCAGCTCTTGAGGAGCAAGGCTGACCCTCCCACTCCCACCAGAGGGTAGTGATGCCCCCCCAAAAACAAAACAAAATAAAAAAACAATTATGTACCCCCTTTTGTATTCTTTTGGGATACACCTACGGGCTACAAATCATTAAGCACTAGTTTGCTAACTGAGGTTGGAGGTCAGCGTCTGCTCAGAGATGCCTCAGAAGAAAGACCTGGCAACCTCCGGCTTCAATTTCATCCTCCGAGTACCCCATGGAGCACATCTCTGCTCTGAAATACATGGAGAGGGCGAGTGTGGAGGGCCTGAATCGGAGATGACCTGACAGCATATTTCTGTTCTGATTTTTTCCTCTTAAATTGTCAGTGGGGTGTGACAGGAGGGCCTGAGGGAGGGATGTTTGACGTGTGGCTCTCCTCTGAGTTACTCAAGCACTGAGCTGATTTTGATTTGCTGATAATCACCCACAAGCTTTTGACTGACACCCACCCCTCCTCACCAGTGGTCAGGTTCCTAACACACCATCGAGATTTGTGGATGCCAAATGGTCCCAGCCCGTGTAGCCAACAGGATTTGGGACCCTTCTTAACAAAGGCCCTCTGTCACAGAAGCTGCCTGCCACACTTCATAGATTTCTTTCGTGGCCTGGTGGGTGGATTCCAATAACCAGCCTTCCAGGGCCCCCCCAGGCATGGAAACACCCAAACTGAACCCACTGCGAAATCCATTTGATTCCAACTGTGGATGACTATGTAGGGTTTCTGAGACTGTCAATCCTTTAGAGCTTCACTTCTAAGCTGCTTTATTGGTACTTCATCTGCATATCAAGCAATTCAATTATTCAATCATCTCAAGAAGAGTTGTACAATGTTTACCATAATACATTTTAGAGTAGTTTCTTCTTTATTCTTAGAGTTGCTTATGTAATTCTTATTTTGATAAAGATATTCATAACAAGACCATCTCCATTTTTAACAACATTTGCACATATTCAGTGCCATTGATTTAACTTTTTGTGCTGCAGAATCATGATCGATATCCTTTTACAATTATTCCACCATCAATAATATAAACTCAAGGTCCCCTAAGTAAAAACTCTTCCCCTGCAAGTAGGTAACCATATGTTGGGTTCTTTGTAGTTTTGTGGTTTTCCTGTTGAAATATGCACATATTATTCACTTCCATAGTTAAGTAGCTGTGATGGCTTCTCTTTATGGGAAGAGATGGCCTCATCTTTCTTCCAAGGAGTGGCTTGTGCATTTGATCTGCCAACCTATGGGTAGCTCACAGCATCCCCTGGGCCTCTTGGTAAATCCAAACAAAGGCTTATGGAGTAATTTTTAAGAATGCAGAATTTAGGGAAAAGGAAGTTCTTCTTAAGGGTGAATTCATAACATGATGGACAAGTGACAGACCACCTTTGCTGTGCCTGGGTGGTGTAAACAGTAGCTGTCCTTGGCTAATAAGCAAAAGGTAATACGTTCAGGTCTAGTCAGAAGCAACCGGTAAGAAAGGGTTGGTGATTTACTTCCAAAAATCATTCAGTCTATCAACAAGCAAACATCTGCCATGACCATTTCTCCAGACTACAGATCTCCTCTGACACATATTGGGGTGGGGGTGGTGGTGGAGTATTGCCGTCAGTAAGTGCTGACTCTTCGACAACCTTAATATAGTACTATTATTTTTATATAAAGACTATATGACACTCCAAAAACCCACCCCCTGCCATCCTGCTGATTCTGACTCAGCAATCCCAAGGGCAGAGTTGAATCCTGTGGGTGTTGAAGGCTGTAAGCCATGATGAGAGAAGCAGAAAGCCTCTTCCTTCTCCTGGCGACTTTGAAGTGCTGACCTGATGGTTAGCTGCCCAATGGGTAACCCATGAGACCCCTGGGGCTCCCACACCCTTGAAAGAACCCTCTACTGCTGTGAAGTCCCAGGGCGATGCTAACTGAATGTTCAGTTGCTAACTGAAAAGTGAGTCACTCTTGGGGCTGGATTGTGGCCTTTGGCGGGTCTGCTGCAGGCATCTGGAGGCAGAGGGAGCAGGCAGAGTCCCTTCCTGCTCACCAAGCCACCTTGACCTCTTAGCAAAAGTACTCTGCCTTTCTTCCTATTTGGGCCCTGCTGCAATCTTCACCACTCTCCAGCATCTTTGTTTAAACAAAAGAGGTGGTGGTGGTGATGATGGTGAGGTGGTGGTAGGAGCATACCATCCCCTGTGACAATAAGAGCAAACTTCAAATTCCTTATGAGGGTTTATGTGCAGACAGGGCCTGCTTCCTGACCCAGTTTCCTTCCCTGCCTGACAGGTCTCTAACACACAAACCCTTCTAGGCTGCTGCCCTCGGTCCTGAATCAGTCTCTGCATCTCAGGTCATGGACTCCGTTCATCTGGTGCTTTTTTGGGGGGGAGGGGGGGCATCACTGCCCTCTAGTGGTGGGAGTAAGAGGTCCAGCCTTGCTGCTGGATTTGAACCTCCAATCCAGTGGACACAACCACTACACCACCAGGGCTTAGCCCATCTGGTTTTGTTTTTTTTTTAATACTTTGATCATGGACTCTTGAATGTTACATCACAATCTTTCCATTCTTGAATGTGTCAAGCACATTTGCAAGCATGCTGCCATCATCATTTTCAAAGTACTCTTTTCCCACTTGAGCTCCTGCTGTCAGTTCCCCATTCCTTGGAAGGCTGGGGGGAGCAATCCTCTCTCCTTTGTGATATGGACGTGAGCCTCCCAACCAGCATAAGGACCAGGCTACCTTTCCTTTTGTTGTTCATGGGCATTCGTGTGCCAGAGCCAATGTGAGGACAGCTCAGAGAGGCTGGGGGTGGGGCTCATCTAAAGCTCCCAAACTAGAAGCTCTGGACCACGGAAGGGGAGGCAAAGGGCCTTGAAGAAAGACATCTGTGAGCCATGGGAGCTGCGCAATGCTGGGAGCAAACCAAGGGGATAGAGACTGAGACAGTTCTTAGGGAACAACAGCACCCCCCCACTCTCCAAGAGTGACAAAGGTCAGGGACGACAAAGTTACCAATTTGTTCTGTTGATCTTTGTTCTGCTTCTCAAATACTTTGGAATGTATGTGCTGTATGGAGGTAAGGATGTCTGACTGGATCCTTAATCAATAGACTTGGATTGAGCCCTGGTGGCGTAGTGGTTGTGTGCGGGACTGCGGCCCACTGGGATAGAGGTTCAATTCCAGCTCACAGGAGCAAAGGCTGAGCCTCCTACTCCCACCACCAGAGGGCAGTGATGCCTAAAATTTAAAAAATTAAAAAAAAAAAGAATAGACTCCAGTGAAGATCTCTCCCAGGGATGGCAGTACCTCTCTGAAATACATGTTGGTGCCAGGAGTGGCTACCTAAGTCCCCACATATGTTCCTTCAATGTGTAACTACGTGGTCCCAAGGAGAGCCTGCCACAGTGGGGGACATCCTAACTGGCTGTCAGGGACACTCTATTTTCAAAATGCCTGACATCAGCGGTTGAAGGCATCCTTGGCAGGCAGGGCAGAAAAGACTCTGACAGCCTTTGCTCAGGCAACGCCATGGAAAGCAGTGCCGTCCCGCCCCTCCAGAGCTGGGGGAGTAATTCGGATCCTACAGGAGGCCAGCCAGGCGCTGTCTCCCCAGAAACAGTAAAGCAACGCCGATGGGAATATGGTTATCTTGAGTCTGAGGAAATGTACCCACTGCAAGTGGCTATGGACTGAAGGCCCCGCCAATGTCCCACTCGGCAAGTAAATACCCATGCCAAGAGAAGGCAGTGTTTCAAGGCATTCTTGCTCTCCTCACAGAGATCAGACCGGTGTCAGGAAAAGCTGCTTCTACCCACAACAGTGAGAGTTCCTTGGGAGCACACTGTATACCACGTCTAATCACTAGGCCTGTGCTCATTGGTTTGGGGTTCTCAACTGCCTGTGACAGGCTGGGGGGCTTGGGACTACCTGTTTCATAGATGAGTAAGCTGTGATACACAGATATAGATAACTTACATGTTCTGGGGCACGGGAGAATTTTTCTGTACACACCAAAGTACACATGAATCGTGTGTGTGAAGATGAGGGTGTATGATGTGGTAGAAGGTAGAGAGTGTGCAGTGCAGAGGAGGGGTCTCTGAACACATTGGGGGGTGTGGCCACACAGAGAGCTCTGACTGAGGAGAAGGAAGTCATCCTGTGGGAAGAAAAGCAGTTCTGACTGGGTGGGGGTGGGAATACGGGCTATGTCTCTGCATTTCCCTCGGCAAGGAGCATGCCCTGCCCAGCCTCAGAGAAACATAGACTTCAAGAGGAAGAAGCATCCCCGAAGCATCCTCTGGGGCAGGCCCCTGGCCCCTGCTCAGAGAAGATACCTGACACCCTTCAAGGCAGAGAGCTGAAGGCAACTCCTTGATGAGGTACTTATGGTCCATGGGGGGATGGGGAGGATCTCCTTGGCTCTCTCAGAGAAGCATGTTGCCTGCTTGCTCTCGCTCTCCAGTGACCCTTTCCTGATGCCTTCAGGAATGAGCTGGATGGATTTTCCGTGCTTGCTGACCTTTTCACTATGAAGGCTGAGAAATGGAAGTTCCATGAAATTCACAGCCATGTCCCCCACCAAGAAGGAATGTCCATCATCCACATGAACAGCTTCTTATTCAGTAATGGGAATTGTGTTAGAGCATACAGTTTGCAGAAGGCTATGGATACTCGTGAAAAGCCCAATCCCCTTTCCAAGTCACCACGTGAACTTCCGTTAATCTTTCTGACCATTAATCAGCAGGAAGACTGGTGGTATTGTGGGGTACATCTTGGGCTTCTAAATTTGAGTTCAAATTTAGAGTTTTAGAACTCAAATTTGAGTTCTAAATTAGCAGTTCAAAACCACCAGCTACTTCTTAGGGGAAAGATAAGGTTTTCTACTTCTGAAAAGAGTTAGAGTTTTGTAAACGCACAGGGACAGTTCTGGCCTGTTCTATAGAGTCACCATGAATCTAAAGGGATGGCATGGCAGTGAGCTTGGTGTTTTGCTTTGTTGTGGTGTTTGTTTTATTTTCATCCAGCAAGTATGTGAAAAGTCTTGCTCTCAGTTAGATTGCATTGGGAAGTAGATTATCTCCACTTGCCCAGCCAGCCTAGGGAAGGACTCTCACCCTTCACAGCTTGTCTGGCTGTGTCTTCTATGGGGAGTTCTAGGGTTGCATAGTCATGAGTCAATCATGTTCTGACTGCCTTCATGTGAGGTATCTGGACTAATTGAGAAAGTTCTTCTGTCTGACCTATTGTTCATGTCTCATTCTGTTCCATCTTTTGTAGTCCCACCTTTAACTAGGAATATTGATCGGCTACCAGTCATACATGAGTGATAGCTCTACTGCCCTCCCATATTCTTTCTTGGTCTCTGAATCTCAGCAAACCTACAGACACCATATGGCCTGGTGCTCATGGTCTCTCATCTAAATGGGATTTCTATGTCTTTGTCTAGTCTATTTCCTGGTGAAGACTTAATCCAAGTTCTCTTTAAATTGCCTTTAAGATTTAGGGTCTCTTTTGTACCCTTCAGCACAATCCACAAGGGCTCTGCCTTTCCTGAGTTATGGCAGGTCTTTTCCTCCTTACTTAGGCTAGTCAGAAGGCTCGGCTATGGGCTCCCTCAGCAGTGGTCTCTGCCTCTGTCTGCTCAGGGATGAAGGCAAAGGCCATATTCTACAAGCTTGGTCTGATGCTACATTGATGTGTCTTCTTGTGGATTTCCCCAGAGATGAAATATGTTACAACTCTTACATAGTAAGATCTGGGGAACTCTTTCCAAGAGACTTCTATCCTGTGGTTTCCCTTTAAGTTTTTGTGATGGTGGATAACTCATTGGGCTGTAGGACATCCGTTTGAACCTACCAGCAGCTTCTTGGGAGAAATTTTCATCTTTCTCTTCTTACGGGATTTGTACTTTCACAGTGTTACCTTCATGCAAACCAACAGGTACCATTTTACTACCCTGTCATGTAGGGCCACTGAGAGTCAGAAGTGACTCTAAGGGCTATGAGTTCATGTTTTTGGTTCAAATCCAATCTATTGCCTCAAAATATGCTCATACTTAAATCTCTTGAATTTGAAAGACAAAATCTCCTTTCTCCTTATCAGAGATCATATGCTTATCCCAATTACAAGGCCACTTAAAAAAATAAAAGCAAGCACCACATACTGTCCTCAAGGAACTGATTTTAAATTAGATGAAGTGCTTCTGATAATAGCTAGATAATGAATTTCTGTGTGGAACTGATGTTGCTTTTCAGAGAATCAAGACCAAACATTAAAAAGTACCACATGATTGTTGTAAAGAATTTGGAAAATCAAAAAGAAATGCAGAAAATTTCAAACCAACCATCCTGCTATCACTATTTTCTTAAGTAGAATGAGACAGACTCTTGATAAGAACAGTCTATAGCTAGCATGAGCTTCCTCCTGTGTAAGACCTATTATTTTTCGATAGTTGGTACAGAGTGCAGGGTTGAGCCAACCACCACCATCACCACCTCCACTACTACCATTTCCAAAAAAAAGCAAAACACAAACTATGACTGCTATTGAGTGGATGCTGAGTGATGTTGACCCCATTGGACATGGTAGAAGTGCCCCTGTGAGTTTCTGTAACTGTTTATGGGTGTTGAGAAAACCAGTTTTCTCCCATTGTGGGAGATCACACTGCTGATCTCGTGGGTTGTATCCCAAACATAACCACTAGTGGATGTTATTCAGATCTCATCATTTTACAAAAGATTGTATCCTTATTTGGGTGAAAGCTTGCAGAGCAGATTGGTTTTCCACTCAACAATCAGACATATTTAATTGATGACATTGATTGCCTTCCCTATAAAGTCCTTAGTCCAAATCTCCATGAGATCTGAAACCCAGGAATTAAATTTTGGAGGAGAGTGTTTGCCAGCTTGCTTCTGCATTTAAATGACCCCAACACCATGCTAGGTCCTTAAGAATGACAGCTGCTTCTGTCTGCATGAGCTTTGCAGCTTGTTTACCAGTGCTTAATGCAGGTCTGACATCCTCTGAGATAACCAACCAAGCCACCAAACAATCAACCAACCAACCAACCAACCAGAATACCAGACTCAGGGTGATGGAGTTGATTCTGACACATCGTGACCCTTCAGGACAGGATGAATAGCCCCCCCCCCTTTTTTTTTTTTTTTGAGGCTATCAATCTTTAATGGAGTAGAAAGCCTCAGATTTCTCCTGAGGAGTATCTGGTGGGATCAAACTGTTGATCTTTTAGTTAGCTGTTATGAACCTACAGAACCCACAATGCTACCGGGGACCTTTTATGGGGAAACAAAGTCAAAAACAAAGCTCACTGTCATAGAGGTGATTCTTACTCATAGAGACCCGGTAGAACAGGGTAAAACTGCTCACGTGGGATTTGTAGACCATACTTGTTGATGGGAGAAGAAGATCAATTATTTCTCCTTTGAAGCAACTGGAGAACTTGAATTGTTCACCTTGCAGTTAGCAGTCTTATGCATAGCCCTTACTCCACCAGGACTCCTGATGATACCTGGGCTTGTTTCTGAGGAAGCAAAAAAGGTAAAATTTTCCAAACTGAGTTATGAAAGTCTACAGAATCTACATGACTGACTGAGGACCCCTAGCCATGGTGATGAAACAAGTGCTGAAACCCAGTGTACCCATCCAACTGCTCTCCCAAGGTCAGACTGAGAACCTGGGCTGGTGATACCACCCTGTGGACAGCCCAGCATGAAATTTTAAAAAAGCAGCCACCATGCCTCACTCTCCAAATTTGTATCATGAATCCTAATTCATGGAGGCATTTTCCCACAGATTGGCCCTAAAAGTGCACCCACAGATTTGAAGAGATCTTTGAAAAACAACTCTGTAATTTTCTATCCTTGAGAACAATGACCATCTACGGCCATCCCACCCTGAACATGGTTTCTCTCCTCTGAGAACAATCCCCACCCCTCACCCATTCCCCACCACCTGTCCTACATATACCTACTGCTTAGCAAGTGCTTCTCTGAAAGGAAAAATGGGATCAGATCAGAGCCACTGACAATGTTTATGGAGAGCAGCACATTCCAGGACAGAATTGCTGGTGCCCTTCTCACAAATTTATAAGGGGGGCCATCAAGGCTGGAACAGGAATAGAAAGCAGAGCGAGGTAAAAATGTGGACTTGGGAAACCATGATGAGATCCCAGTAGTGTCGTTCCCTGTCTGTGGGTAATTCCAGATGGGGGACTATTGAAACAATGTTGTCAGCCTTAAACTCTGAGGGAGGATGAGCTGGAAGGGGCAGGAGGAAGAAATGAAGAAATCAATGAGCAAGCATTGAGACTCGAAAGCAATATTGGAGCATTCGTCCTAGGTTTCTCATTGCTTACTCCCTCAGGCATTGCAAGACAACGCGAGCATGCAGATGTCGAGAACAGAAATGGGTTTTGTTGTTATTGTTAAGTGTCATCAAGGGGGTTCTTGCTCAACAGAACATCGTCTGATTTGATGCTCACAACTGTTGATGTGCTTGGGTTTGTTGCTGTAGCTACCATGTCCATCCATTCTCTCAAGGGTCTTTTGTTTTTTCTTTCTTGGATCCTCCAATGGAGAGGAGGCTAGGAGTGTGAATTCAATGCTAGGCAGGGTTAAGGTCTTTCTGCCTGCTAGAGGAGAAAGTATTTGTTTTTCTTGACTTCTATAGGCCCATGAAAACCCTAGGCTACTTGCTGATACAGCTTTCAATGTGTTTCTTTGTATGTGTCTGTCTATGATGTCTTTTCATAACCCAAAGCCAAACTGAATGCTATGAAGTCAGTTCTGTCTCCTAGTGGCCCCAGCTGATTTTCAAGACTGTGTCTGTTCAGAGGAGTAGAAAGCTCAGTCTTTCTCCTTAGTGGCTGCTAGTCATTTTCAACTGCTGATCACACACATTGTAGCCCAGGACTCCTGTCTTTATATAAGGAGCCATTAAAAAGAAAGTACGGAGTGCTGGTGGTGCAGTGGGTTAGGAATTGGACTGTTATTTCCAAGGCGTGCAGTCTGAAACCACCAGCCGCTACACAAATGAGACTTACTGTTCTAGCGAAAATTCTGTCTATGGCCATACTGCCCTGAATGCGGCCGGTGTTGTCTAGCGAAAATTCTACGGATTCAAAGACCAACAAGGTCATTCAGCCTCGTCTACAGGGTCGCAGAGAGTTGGCATCAAGTTGATAGAGTGAGGTTAGCTTGGGCAATTAAGGAGGGATTAGGTTGAGCAGAGGCCTCAGCAGAGGCCTCATCAAGAAGAGAGGCAAGCACTTTTTTTCCCAAGTAGAGTCACTCTACAACCTGAAGAATGGAACTTCAACCTAAATTTTGAGAGACACAACGCAGCAATACTCTGATGCCAAGAACCTCTGCTGGGAGAAGAGCAACATGTGACCAGGACAAAGATTCTGTCCCACGAAGCATCCTCTTAGCTAACTAGGTCTGTTCATCCTCTCCCCACCCACACAGCAAAAGGAGATATTGTACTAGATGTACAGATTCAGGTGTATGCCTGATGTATACGATTGTGTTAGTCCAGGTGGACTAAAGGAACAAATTCAAGGACACATATATCGATATAAGGAAAGGGTTTATATACAAAAGGAATGGGACATGGAGAAAGCATCCCAGCCCAGTCCAGTCCAAAGTCATAAGTCCAATATTAACCCACATGCCTGAAATCAGTCTATAAAGTCTTCTTCCGACTCACAAGTCACAGGTCAGTGGATTCAGAATCCCGGTGCTGGCAGGGCACCTCGCCTCCAGGGTTCAGGGTCCATCAACAGCAGAAGCAACTCATCGCTGGCAGAGGTCTCCATCTGGCTGCCCCAGCTTCAGAGGTCTGGCTCCATCAGGGCCAAGCTGTGTGGTCTCTCTGTCGGCTCCTCCAGCATCTCGAACGCTTCCAGCTTGTCTTGTCGGTGATTCATTGTCTCTGAGACTAACTCCCAACAACTGGGGAGATAGCTTCTCATCTTAACAAGGGAAATATCGCAAGATTTCCCAGAAGTCTCAGGAGAAAGCCATGCCAACATAGAGGCCTCATTGGCTGCTCAATGGCTGTCTCCAGATTAGCAGGCTAGACTCCACCCCTATATTTCAATCATAAAATTAACATAAGCACATGACTGCTACAATGATCCAAACATTAGAATTCTGAAACTTTTAGCAAATTGGATAAAGTTTGGGAAAAACAAATGTGAATTATAGCTGCAGCTCCATTTCCCCAAAGGGAGTAGTCAGTCATCCCTTTTGATATACTATGTGTTACTGATCATCTGTGCAATGGAAAAATATAAATAATCATCATAAGATAGAGTATTTTAATTAGGATTATATCTGGTGTGAATGTCAATACTCCAAAGAGAGCCACGGAGGAGATGGCATCTAGGCCCTTATGGGCTTTGAAAGGTTTTTTGTGAAGTGGCTGCTTTCCTAGGGAGCAAGAGGTAGGTGGACTAGAGAAGCTCTTCCTGGCCCACCATGCCAAGAAGAGGGAAACCTTGCCACCTTATTGCTGAGGCTCTACCCACTGCACCGTGGCTGCAGGGACATAGTCAGGGGCCCCTGGAGACCCAAACCACCAGCCACTTCTCAGGAGAACGGTGAGACTTTCTGCTCTCAGGAAGAGCTGCAGTCTCAGAAATCCACAGGAGCAGTTCTGCCCAGTCCAACAGGGTCTCTATGAATCAGAATCAGCATGATGCAGTGAGCTTGTGTTTTTGTTTGAATGTCGTGGCCTTATTCCTCTAGTGCTATCCTGTACCCTGGCCAGAAGATGGGTTATCTATCCACTGTCCTCATGAGATCATAAGGAGGGAATGTGTGTCCAGGTGGAACTAGAATTGGGAGAGCCCCGGGAAACTATGATGGCTTGTTCTTGTAACCTGACTCAACTGGCCAACGGGGGGAAAAACACATGATGACAGATAACATTTGTGGAGCACTTATGGCAGACATTGTAATCTTCTCACTGAAGATAGAAGGAAGAGATTTTAGACCTGTGGTACAGATGTACTGAGTACAGAATGAGTAACTTGTTCAATCTAGGAGAATGTTGATCCCAGATTTCAACCTAGATTGAATCAAACTCTCTCAATTCCAACCTGAAGCTCATGAGAGATTAGCAATGTTCACATGCACTGGTGGAGCAGAAGACACACATGCTGCTCATTCAAACAGGCAGGAAGCTCAGGTTATACTCTTCACTTGAAAACCACACAGGGTATTCCTGGCTGCAGCTCCATTTCCCCAAAGGGAGTAGTCAGTCATCCCTTTGATATACTATGTGTTACTGATCATCTGTGCAATGGCTTATGGTTGCTAGAAATGATTGCTCAATTGTTGAAGGACTTCATCATATAGGAAGAGAGAAGAAAGAAAGGGAGAGAGATAGAGGAGGAAGAGGAACAGGAAAGAAGCAGAGAGGGAGAGAATGAGAGCTGAAGGGAAGGAAGTATGTCCGTGTTAGGCAGTTTTTGTGTGTATGTGTGTGTGTGATATAAAGTGGTAACTTTCTATCAGAGAACAATCAGATATTACAAAAGCATCCCAGTCTAGTCCAGGTCAACTCATCCATCCAATATTAACACATATGTTTGTTAACAGTCTATAAATGCTAAATGCTTCTTGAGACTCATGCAACACATGCAGTAACACTGAATGGAGGAAGAAAGATGACAGACCAGTGGGTGGATAGTCTTGTGGATCCAGCAACAGTGGAAGCCTCTCAGCACAAGTGTGGGTCATCAAGTGGCTCTCTAGGCCCAGGACTCTGGCACCATCAGTGTAGCTGCTTGTATGTCTGTGCTCCAGTGAGCCTTTTATTTCCCTCCTCTCCAAATGACATCATCAAACTGCAACCTGATTGGCAGGCTCGACTCTACCTCCTCACAACTTGACCTCAGATGACTAAGTGACTGGCACACAAATGAAGATAAAACAAGGAAGACAAGCCATGCCACCTGCATTGGATAACTCCCAGGAGAATCCGCTGGGCATAGACAGACATTCATGGTCTATTTATATGACATTTCTCAGCCTTCTTCCTCCTTTGATACATAGAGTTCCGTCACTGTCATGAAGGTGAAATTCTACAACCAGTTCTCTCAGGTGCCATTTGGAAGTGAAGGTATGAGGCATAAAATACCCCGCCTCCTGACACACATACAAATAAAACATAAAATGTATATTGAATTCATCCACTACAAATCCATGGCAAGCAGGGGGGTGCAGGAGGGACAGGCTATGTCAAGAGATGGAAAATGAGTCGAGGCAGGTAAATTTTTAAGAACGCTCACCACCCTCAGATGCAGCATCTAGAATTACTCAGGATCCTGTACCAAGAAATCTAGAAGAGGGCTACCTGGCTAACTGACTGAAAGAGATCCATGTTTATGCCAATTTCAGTGAAACATGACTCAACAGGTTGAGAAGACTATTAATCAATATCATCCTTTTAAAATCAAAGTCAAATGTTGCTGCAGTTAAAGTGACATTAAAAAAATCTGCTGTGCAAGACTTCTTCAGAATATTTAAAACAAGGGTGTTGAATACTAAAATGAGCCTGGTCCAAGCAATGTTATTTTCAATTGCCTCCTGTGTGTGTGAAACTAGAACATTCAAGGAAGAGTGAAGAATGGCTGCATTGACATTGTGGTGCTGGAGAAGAATATCGAAAGTTTTATGGACTGTTGAAAGGATAAACTGATCTGTTGGAAGAAGTTAGTTCAGAGTGCTCCTCAGAGACAAGGAGGGTGAGACTTCATCTTATATACTCTGGGCATATTTTCACATTTTCATATGGTCCCTTGAGAAGAATATCATGTTTAGTAAAGTAGAGGGGCTCTGAAAGTGAGGAAGGTCCTCAAGGTGATGGATTGACACCATGGCTTCAACAATGGACTCATGCCTATGAACAAATGGGACTCTGGATTACCTTGTTGACAATCTGGCCAGGACCACTGTGATACTTGACGCAGAATAGCTGGTCAGTGAATGCCGAATGTGTGAGTGAGTGAGTGAATGAATGATGAACAGTGAGTCTCTCTCTCTATCACACACACACACACACACACACACAATTACACTCACACATCTTCCATCATCCACCACCAAGTATAAGAATTCAGAACTTCCTGGGGAGGTCCCACATAGCATTTTATAGATATCCTAGGCAAATTTATTGTACTGTCAAATTTAGCAACCAATTCTGTGCAGTACTCTTATTTTTTGGTGAGAGAATCTAGTTTCAGGAATAATCACGTGCTTCAAAACTGTGGGGTGAAGGAAGCTTCTTAAAATATTTGAGTGGCTGTTTCCTTGTTGAGAATGGGAAATGACCTCTGCTACTGCCTCTGCCTCTGCCTCTCACAGGTGATGGAGAAGAACTAAGGGCCCTGCATGGAATAGAGGGAGACATGGAAATATTTGTGTGATTCTTTTACAGATTCTCTTCCCCATCCTAAATGTGAAGCACATTAGTTAGGTGCACAAAAAAACCCTAGTGGCTTAGTGGTTACAAATTGGGCTACTAACCACAAGCTTAGAAGCTCCAAATCACAGCTGCTTGTCAGAGAATGGTGACATTTTCTACTCTCATCAAGGGTTAATAGGCTTGAAAACCTACAGGGCCATTCTATGATGGCATATAGGGTCACTATGTGTCAGTATTGACTGGACTGGGTTTGGTGTTATATGCCCACAGTAATTAATTTTGTTTGTTTTTTTTTGTTTCTTGGGGGTTGCATGTATTTATTTTTTCTTAAAATTTAGGAGAATGGAGTAGGAAGAGAGACTAATTGCAAGGACCTGCATATAACCTCCTGCCTGGAGGATGGTGAAAGGGTGAAGGGATATGTAGGATAGTGTAAGACATGACAAAATAAAAATAATTTATAAATTATCAAGGGTTCATGAGTTAAGGGGAGCAGGAGGTTGGGACAAATGAGGAGCTGATAACAAGATCTCAAGTAGAAAGCAAATATTTGAAAAATGATGATTACAACAGATGTACAAATGCACTTGACACAATAGATGTATGTATGGATTGTGATTAATGTTGTATGAGTCTCCAGTAAAAGAAAAAAAAAGACTGCCTTCTGTCAAAGGCAGAAAACTTTTAAGACTCACCAAAAAATCAGGAGAAAAATTAATTGACAAGAGCATCTTCTCAATAATTTGTAAATGATGATTTTAATTAAATTATAATTTTATTAAAACACAATTAGGTAATACTTGGGAAAAATTTAGTGTATATTAGCACATAATTTACCTATCATATATTTCAATAGTTCAATCATGTCAATGAGGATTATAAAGTCATTATTATATGAATTTTAAAACACTGCCACCCCATAGCTATTTCACCTTTGAAATGAGTTGTGCAATCACAGTTAGTTCTAGAGTTCCCCCCTCCCACCTTCATTTTTTATTCCAGAAATCTTGATTCCCTCCCTATCACTCACCTCCACCGCCAAATTCCCTATCATACCTGCATCAGTTATTATCAGGATGCACCCACTCCTCCTGTGCATCACAAACAGGGAAATTCAACAGAAGCAATAAAGAACAAGATCAAAATAAATTGGGAGGGGTAAACTAATAATCTAAAGGGCAAAATACAAGTATGAGTAAGAAACAAAGAACCCTTGTCAATGTTCCCAAAGTCAGGGCAGGAACAAGTAAGAGATACTTGCACAAATTCAGGTGGAGTCTCTAGGGAGGCCAACTGGCCAAGTACCCAGTTTGATCCAGCATCATCGAGATTACAATGGTCTCTGCCTGATAGTGAGGCTGTTGTGGCTAGAGTGGATCTGCCAGCACATCAGAATGACTAGATACTCTGCATATGGGTTCAGGCCTCCCACTGCTTTCCATAGCCTTCTACAAAGAGGGTGTTCATAATTTTAGCTTTGATACTTTTCCTTTGACATATTCAAATTTTGTAATTGTCATCTTTGGATCACATACACTGGTGTGTTCTTCTGTATGGATTTGGTTAGCACCACACATAGATAGATGCCTGCTTGTTTGAAGACAAACCTTTAAGACCCTCAAGACTATTCTGATTGTAGCTGGGCACCATCTGCTCTCTTCACCACACTTTGCTGCAGCACCTTATCATCAGTGATCCTTTCATGAAGGTGAGTATCAAGCAGGTTCATATTACCAGAACTATTCTTGAATTAGGATTACAGTTCAGTAGGAACCCACATTGAATCTGGTTGTTCATGGGGTTTATATGGTGCTCAGGTTACTTTGGCGCTCATAATGTGACAATATCATAACCCTATAATATCAACAGCATCAATGGCAGCCATAAGCTATCCAATAACCAAACAAACAGAACACATGAACACAAAAAGAAAAACAGAAAAGAAAGAAAACAAACAACCCCCCC
>PVJH01023950.1:0-27975 GCA_004026705.1 Nesogale talazaci
TGTGAAGTCACTGCTGTGTGGCTTTTGTTCTTTCTGTGGCTCAGGTCAAGATGGTAGGCTTGCTTCAGTGCAAGTTAGGATCTGTCGTTGACATCCCCTGCTCCTACCAGGGTAACTCATCACTCATGACCTTTGACCTCTCAAACACACCTGCACATGGAGCCCCGGTGGCTCTGTGGGCTGCTGAACCCACCCACACCCTGGAGGAGAGAGATCAGGCTGTGCCCTCTGGGAAAGTTCTGTAGTCTCAGAAGCCCTTCATAGAGTGGTTCTGTTTTGGAATCCACTATGTGGCAGTGAGTTTGGGCATAAGATTTTTCTCAAGAGTCCTGGGGGCTTAGTGGTTAAGGACTCTGAATGACTAACCCATCATGTTAAGAGGTTCTAACTGAGCCGGAGGTTCTGCTCTCACAGAGGACAGCCAGGAAGCCCCATGGGGCAGTACTGTCCAGTCGGGAGGGTGGCAGGGAGTCGCAGGCAGCTGGACAGGTGGCAGCAGCCCAGGTTGATCTGAGCTACGTGTCTTTTTTTTTTTTTTTAGAAAACTATGATGACTTATACCATTGGTCAGTGAAGTCATACTCGGACTTCTGGGAAGAGTTCTGGAAGTTCAGTGGCATTGTCTTCTCCCGCATGTATGATGAGGTGAGTACAAGTTTTGCCAATGCGTCATCTTTTCATGGTTGTGCTTCAAAATAGAGTCCTGTTGGGGACATTTGAATCCTGTCTCCTTCCAGAGCATCACGTCCAGGGGGCGAAAAGTCACTGTCTTAGAGCAGGGGTGCTCAGCATGGCTCTCACGACCACCCTAGCTCTCGGTCTAACCGTAACAGTAACCCCCAAACTAACCCTAACCCTCAGTCTAACACCCTCACCCTCACCCTAATCCGTTGACTTAAAAAATGCCATGTGATCTACCCACCCTACACTTGTCGTCGACTAGGCGATCTCAATTGACGGATTGCTCAATTGATTTAATCGGAACACTCTTTGACCTCTGCCTTAGAGAAGCAGCATTAGATTATGTTGGAGACCCTGTGAGTCTGGGTACTGTGGGCCACCCACCCAGTTCTGAAACCTGATCAAGCCTTAAGAGTAGGTCACTGGAAGGATCTACATAGGGCCTTCTCCCTGGGGTACGGACAGCAGGGAAGTAGGTGAAGGTCGACATCGGACAGTGTAGGATGTGACAAAATAATACTAATTTATAAATTATTGAGGGTTTGTAGGGGAGTGGAGAACAGGGAGGGAGGGGAAATATGAGGAGCTGATACCAGGGGCTTAAGTAGAAAGAGTGTTTAGAGACTGATGATGGCAGCAGCTGTACAAATGTGCTTTGAATACAATGGATATATGTATGGATTGTGATGGATATATGTATGGTTGTATGAACCCTCAATAAAATGATTTAAAAAAAGATGTGAAAAAAATAACCTGGGCTGAGCCCTGGTGGTGTAAGTGGTTGAATGCGGGACTGTGGCCCGCGGGATTGGTGGTTCAAAGCCAGCGGCGGCTCTCAGGAGCAGCACTGGGTAGTGCCCACGACCACCAGGGGCAGTAATGCCCCCCCAAAATAATAACCTTCCAAAAATTGCAAGCAATAGATACATTTATGATAAAATGCTGTTTTAAAACTTTCATTACCACTGTAGCTACTTCACACTAAACTTTGTGTTTGTTTTGTATAAAGGTCAATTATACAAATTTAAATATCTGATGTAATGGAAGTATGCAATATTTTCCTTGAATTATTTTTCCAGATGGACTCTGTAACGTGGGTTTATTAGACTTAATAATAATAAAAGGCTTAAAACAAAACAAAAAAGTAGGTCACTTTTTAAAAAAAATATCTTATTGTCATTTTGCTGAAAGATTATAGAGCAGACTAGTTTTGTATTCAACAACTCATACACATTTTGGTTTTTTTTGTGTTTTTTTGGGGCATCACTGCTCTCCGGTGGTGGGAGTAGGAGGCCCAGCCCCACTGCTGGAATTGAACCTCCGTCCCAGTGGACCACAGTCCCGCGCACAACCACTATGCCACCGGGGCTCAGCCCTCATACACATTTTGTTTGATGACTTTGTTACCCCTCAATGTGATGGCTCTTTTCCCATTTCCTCCTTGGACTCCCCAGTCGCACTCACCGGTCTCCTCAGCCCTTTCTTGCCTGCTGAATGTTGCTTTTGGGCAAAGGCTGCCCTTTGTGGTCTTGCATAATCGATGGTTCTGTGGAACACATTCTCGCACACATGCTACTATTCACATTACAAGCCTGCTTGTCGTTTGGCTGAGAGGTGATCTCTAGGGGTGGTTCCCTTCCAGGCTCGAAGTGTGTCTTTACGATCACAGTGTCTGGGGGTCCACAGTCTGTGGGACTACTAAGTCTGGTGTTTTTAGTTCTTTTAAACAAGCTTTTTATTGCGGATTAGGTGAAGGGGTAAAGAGCAGGTCCTTGTTTTGCTTTCCACAATTCATACACATTTTGGTAGAAATACTATAGGTGTCTCAAAACTGCAATAAATACGGATTTTTAAAATACAGATTTTAGAGAAGGTTACAATTCTTTTCACTAAACATCAGAAAGAATCTGGGGGAGAGGGGACCACTAGCCAAGAGGTTGGAGAGATAAGTCCACCCAGGGCACCGCAGAAAAAAGGCCTGGCCATCTCCTTTCTAAAAGTCAGCCATGTTCTACTCCGACACTGGGGCCATCTTTAGTCACAGGCGACTCTGGAGCAACTGCTGTTTTCCTTTCAATCTGGCCAAAGAGAACCTGGTTATTGTGTATTGTGTGTTGTGAGTCTGTGGTCGAGTTTCAGGGTGACCGTTTGTAGGTGCATCTGAGAAAATCAAGGCTCCCCAGTCCTGAGAGCACATTGGGAAACCCTCATGGAAGGCCCCCTGCCCCGCCGGACGGCCCCAGACCTGTGTCTCATAGGTGCTGGGCAGGACCGCGACTGCCTGGCTGTCTCCCTGTCTCCGGCATCCCTCACCACGTAGGCGCTTCATGAACATTTGCTGAAAGTAGATTCATGCCGCGGTGCCCTCCCTCCTAGGTCTTCTCTTCCTTCGAAGCCTTGGGACCGAGCCAGAATTCCACCCCAGGAACCGGGTTGGGCGCGAGAGTCCGCAGGGTTGGTTGGGTTTCTTTGTGGCCCTGCAGTGCTCACGCGTGTGTCTCGGTTTGGTGTCCTCTGCAGGTGGTGGACACGTCGAAAGGAATCGCGGACGTGCCCGAGTGGTTCAAAGGCAGCCGCCTGAACTATGCCGAGAACCTCCTGCGACACAAAGACAATGACCGGGTCGCCCTGTACGTTGCAAGTGAGTGCTGACGGCGACCACGGCCTTTCTTGGGCTCCTGTCCTAGCTGCAGCGCCGCATGCTTCCGGGGGCTCTGGGGGACCCAGCACCGTCACTAGGTGATACCTGTGTAGCACCTTCGCCCATTTCTGACGCGACTAGACACCCACCGACTTCCTACCAGAGTTAGCGCTCTCTTCGGTGACGAGATCCTCAGCCACTGGCACTCGGCGGCCCCGCTGCTCTGCTGCAGCCCGTGAAAGCCGTGTGGCTCCCAGAGGCCTGGTCTCCCTGCGTGGGGTCATGAGCGGGTCACTGGCTGGCAGTGGCTGCCACATTTGGGAGGGCAGTTTGACGTTTAGAGACTAAGGCAGCGGAAGGCGCAGAGCGTTCCCTCCAGCCCCTTGCCCATCGACAGTCTCCCCGCTGACTCACCAATGCATGAGCCCGGCAGTGGGTACCTCTTCCCGAGAGTCCCCTGTGCCCATTGCGGTGATTCTTTGTGATGTAGTCTTAATAGGTTTTGACAAAGGTGTAATGTCATGTGTCCACTAAGACACTATCATGCAGGACAATTTCTACACATGCCTTTGGCTGCCCTTGCGTGTCCCTTGCCCCTGGTAGCCCCCACTGTGTCCACTGTCTCCATAGTGTGACCTTTCCAGACGGTCTTTGAGTGGGGGCGACACCACAGTATGCCGCCTTCTCCACTGGGCTTTTAGCACACATAATCCTTGCACTTCTGTTTCCTACGTGTCTTTCACGGCTCTGGAAGTCACCTGTTGACTTTATTATCTCTAGGGAGGGGCTCTATCTGGCCTGTGTTTGATAGGAGAAAGTGACATTCCAGTATTAATGATCTCCTTCAGGGTTGGAGTCTCTGGGTGGCGTGACCTGGCTGCAAACCGCAGGGCTGGTGGTTGGCGTCTTCCCCCCGTCCCCACCCCCTACCTCCGGCCCCAGGGTCCCTGGAAGACAGGCTCAGCAGCCTACTGCAATAGCTCAGCCCCTGAAAGTCCTGCGGGCCCAGCGGCACCCAGATGCCCCTGCGGTCACCCGAACACGGGTGGATTCAGCAGCAATGGTCTAGTGTTTAATGCATCAAGAGCGGGCAGCTTTGTCTTGCTCCCACTGAATAGCTGGTGGTTTCAAAGTGCTGACCTTGCAGTTAGTGGCCCAGTGCATGACCATTCAAGATTCCATTCCTGGCGTAGTGTAGGTTATAACTTCCTCCTCTTCGTGGTCTGGCTGTCATCCTGCATCTGAGCCTCCTGGGCTGGCCCTTCCCAGGCACCGCCACCCTTCTGTGCTTGTCCCAGCTGGAGCCTACCAGACATAGCAGGAGACCCTCCCCCACAGTGGCAAAAGCCCAGCTCTTTCTGAAGGGGCTCAGGTGGGCTTGTGGTGCGCTGTCAGTTTCCCACTTATTCCTCTCTGGCCATCTCTTCACTTTGAAGTGTCTGAGCCCCTGTTCTCAGTGTGCCTGCGCCTCTTGTCCTCACATCGGCTGTACCCTCGTCATGCCAGGGTCACTGTAGTCTTCTAAGTGGGGATCTCTTGTGAGCAGATTTTCAGCGGACTCTCTCTCTTTTTTTTTTTTTTGTGGGCATCACTGCCCCCTGGTGGGAGTAGGAGGTCCAGCCTTGCTCCTGGAGAGCTGCTGCTAGATTTGAACCACCAACTCTCTGGGCTGCAGTTCTGCACACAACCACTATGCCACTTGGGCTCAACCCCGGACTCTCTCTTTTAAAAAATGTGAATTGATTGAAAGTTTGCCGAGCAGATGGAGTCTCCATTCATTAGTTCATACACATTTTGTTTCACCTCATTGATTGCAAGCTTCACAGTGTAACATGACATTCCATTTCCTCCCCGTGTTTCTTCCTTCACTGAACCCTTCCGAACTTTGTCTTGGGTAAATGCTGCCCTTTCCAGTGCACATGATTGATTGTCCTAAGGTGTGCACACCTCCCTCGTGTCAGTGTCCCCCTTAGAGGCTTGTCTGTTGTTTGGCTGTAAATTGAATCACGGAGGACAATTTCACTTCCAGACTTGAAGAGGGATGAAGGCCCTGAGTCTTGGGGGTTCCAGCGGTCTCTGTCTGTCAGGTAAACTGGTCTTTTACAAAACGATTTTGGGGCTTGTCCTACATTATCCTCCCACTCCCTTCTCCCTTCCAGTGGGATCTCTCTCAGTGCTGTTGGTAGTGGTAGCTGGACCACACCTAATACTCTGGTCTCAGGCTTGTGGTGACTGATAGCCACATGGTTCATGAGTCTGCTGGTCTAATTGTTTCCATGTGTCTCTAATTTTTCATGCTCCCCTGCCTTCAGGCAGAGAGAGACTGATAGTTGATCTCTCGTGAGCTCTTAAGATCCCAGACACTGTTAACCAATGTCTATGTGGTCTCTATTACGCCAGAGAATTGACTGCTTATTGATTTGGAACCCAAGCATCCCTGTCTTTTGATCTCCGTGTGTTTCCCTGAATAGCCCTGTCTCTCCCATTGGGTGCGAGTGCTCATGGGGCTCAGCAGAGTTAATCTTCTCTCGTGTTACCTGGGTGGAGAGCGCCCAGAGACTGGCGAGTGTCTGCCTTGCAGCCTTTACGCCCCAGTGAGTGGAGCACAAACAGTGCAGTGCACGGCCCTCTGTGTACTCATGGTCAGCACATGTTGTCTCGGAATAGTGGGGCTCAGGTGGCCGGGTATTTTTACAGCATATTTGTTTGATAAAATCCAGACTCACACCAAAGGCACATTGGGATGCTGCTTCACGTTGGTATAGAGATGCTTCATGAGGGAGAAATGAAGAGCAAGCAGCTGCCAAGAACAAACTGCCTGCATCACTTGCCCACCAAGAGGGCCATCAAAGGGTTGAAATCTTTCGGAGTTTCAGGGTTTTTCTATGGCTTCATATATTGAGTCTCACCACTAGTCATAGTTTTCTGTTGGTCAGAAGATTTATCCCAAAATAATGACTTGAAAATGAAAGCAGTTATGACCTCCCAGTTTCTGTGGGTGACACGTTGGCTGTGACTCAGCTGGGTGGAGGTGTGGCTGGGAGCTCTTTGGTGAGGTGGTGGCCAAGATGTGGCCAAGACTGAAGACTTGCCTGAGACTGGACGACACAGCCCCAACACGGCCTACTCCAAGATGGCTGTCGGCAGGAGGCCTCTCAGGGCCTTACCACACACAGGCTCCTCTATGGCGCTGTTCGAAGGTCCTGTGGGCGTGGTGACTGATTTCCTCCAGAGTGAACGACATGGAAGATCTGATGACTTGCATGGCTGAGGTTCAGAAGGCCTCCTGGGCCATTCCCACAGTGCCTGCCGGATCTCTGGGGCATCCCTAGTTAGGGTAGGAGGGACCACGTGGAGGTGTGAATGCCAGGAAGCAGGGCCACTGGGAGCCACCGTGGACTCTAGCTCCTCTGCTGTTATGACCAGTCTGAACCCATCCATTGGGTGCAACGTAGCCTCTCACCGCTTTAAAATACGTTTCTTTTTTTAAACCAGTTTCACTCCCATGTCGTATAATTCCGTACTCCATTCACCTAAAGAAGAGTTGTACTATGATCACTACAGCCAATTTTAAAACCGTGTCTTCGACCTTCCACTGCTTATTAGCTTCCCCTACCAGAACCCCCAGGAACCACGGATCCAGTTGCTGTCTCTAGATGACCAGCCCTGGACGTTTCCGCGTTCCGGTTCCGTGTCCCGGCTGTGAGGCTGTAGCTCAGGGCAGTCCGCCGGCATGGCGGCCCTCTGGTGGCTCCGCACCCGGCTGCTAGATGACAGGTTGGCGGTTTGTGCCTACTCACTGGCTCGTGGGAGCTAGACCTGCTGATCTCCCATGAAGATGACGGCCCCAAAGCCCTCCGGGGGCCCTGCTGCTCCATCACACAGGGTCACTGAGTGGAAGTGCCCAGCCCCCGCAGCAGCATGTTACCTCGGGTTGGGGGGGAGGGGGCGGTGAGAGCCAGGGTGAAGGGTTAAGGACCCTGTCTCTGCAGCTGCCCTCCACTTGTAATAATTTCAAAATAAAAGCTAATAGCAACCACCTAAACCCAAAGGAGTCTTCCCTGGGTACAAAGTCCTTCCACTGTGTTTTGAGCGTACGCTTCCGAGACCGCCCCCTCGCCCTCCTCCCTTCAGCGTCTGCGCTTCCTGGCTCGTGTTTGCAGCCCAGCCAGGCCCCCGGCAGCTCTGTCTGATGTACCCTTCTCTCTTCTCAGGGGAAGGCAAAGAGGACATTGTGAAGGTGACCTTTGAAGAGTTGAGGCAGCAAGTGGCGTTGTTTGCAGCAGCCATGAGGAAGATGGGGGTAAAAGTGGGAGACCGTGTGGTTGGTAAGTCCTTTTTTTCCTGGTGGCTGTGGTGGCTGGGGGCCAGGGGAAACTGAGGCCGGTAGCTGGGAAGCTTGAGTGGGAGTGAAAGCTTAGCGAGCCCCCGGTTTTCCACCAAGAGTCGCTGGCTTGGTCACCTCCCTCCCAGCGTGATTGCACCAACTTCCGCCTGTCCTCTTCCCGCTGAGCTTCCTTTCTGGCAGTGCAGCCTTGGAGAAAGCCTCACGCAGATGGTTGTTGTAGACGTGTACGCCCCTCTAGTTTGATTGTTTCCTCTGCATGCCTGTCTGCTGTGCACCCGAGAGCCATTCAGTTATGGGCTAGTCAAGGGGTGAGGGGCCTTTTTGAATAAGGTGGACTGTACAAGATCTGTCTACATGCTCTCAATGGAAAACAAGCACAAATGTGTGTGTGTGTGTGTGTGTGTGTGTGTGTGTGTGAGAGAGAGAGAGAGAGAGAGAGAGAGAGAGAGAGAGAGAGAGTGAGAGGAAGAGAGAGAGCCTGTTGGACAATTCTGTGAACGAGAAAGTGGACTTGGACAGTGAGGACCTCGTACCTTTGATTTGTTAATGATCACGGAGCCCATGGGGTGAAAGGAACCAAAGCCCACAGTTCACATCATGACTCAGGCCTTGGGCTGCACCACCCCGTGGTTCTAGAGCAGTACTCAGGGCCCTGGGTGTCACTGCCCCACCAGCGAGGGCCTGGGTCTTCCCAGGTTGGTGCAGAGCGAATTGCGATACTGCTGGAAGAACGACTACATCAGTGTCGGAAGAAGGGCAGGAGGATTGTTCCTTAGAAGTGAGGATGACGAGGTGCCGTCTCATGCCCTTTGGCCATGTGATCGAGAGGGCCCAGTCCCTGGAGAAGGACATCATGCGTGGTCAAGTTGGGGTCCGCAGGAAAGAGGAAGACCTTTACGGAGACGGGCTGACAAGGGGCTGCCGCAGTAGGCTCAGGCGTGGCACTGGTGGTGAGGATGGCACCCCCCTGTGCAGTGTACGGGGTTGCGATCAGTCGGGATCCCGTCCATGGCTTCTGCTTCTGCCCCTGGCCAGCCTGCTCTCTCACTTTCGGGTCTTCTCCACTGCACCCTGGATTTCTTCTACAACACAGTCCTTCAGGTGTTTGAGGAAAGTCACAGCCATCCCTTCCAGTGGTGGAAGGGTTGGGGACTGACTGCAGCAGGTCCTGAGAGGTGGCCTGCTGTTCCCAGCAAGGTGATTTCAAGGGTAAACTTCCTGCTCTTGATGTCACCATCAGCACTGACCAGATGGCAGTCTCAGGAAGCCTCGGGCGGGGCTGTAGCCAGCAGAGATGCCTCATTTGGTTGCCTCTTGCACGGGGAGCTCAGAGGCCTAGAGCCCCCAGGAGCCTGAAATGCCAGCTCCTCTCCTCTTAGCAGGTGGGAAACTGAGGCAGGGGAGAGGGGAAGAATTTCCTTTAAAATAGGTGTTGATTTGGGAGGGGGTGGGGCGCGGGGAATTGGCAACTTCTATAAGTGAACACACATTTCTTTTGGAAACATCTAGTTTCTGAAAGGGAGAAGTAAAAAGGGTGCTACCTTTTATGGAAACAACCAAAGTGCCCATGCATGGGTGTGTGGAAGACCTGCCGATGGACGCACAGTGAATGGTGCCGGGTTTGTGAAACGTGTCACACAAACGTGGCCCAGGAAGACATGCTGGCCAGCGCAATCAGTTGCTCACTAAAGCCTGCATCGGCTGAGACCACTGTCGTGAACCGTCAAGACAGCTCTTGCACAGAAAGAAATCGTTTTTGAAGGCTAGGAGGACTGGAAGTGGCAGGGAGGGTAAGTCCCTAAATAGAAGGTAGACGTAGAGTAGCTTGAATTAAGGGAAAGGCAATATATGAGGCTTCACAAAGTTCACAGAAAAATGGAATGGAAAGATTATGGAGATTTTCTATGAGCTTTCTGCAGCTCTCTCACAACGGGGAGGTCAGTGCACACGTGCGCACACGCATACACGTACACGTGTTCCTTTTTACAAACTCACAAAATAAACTAATTCTAAGTTTTTGGCGTTAGATGCTGAGGTATGGCCTCCCAGGGCCACCTGGTTTTCTCATAGTGTGATTCTGCTTGCCTGCCCTCGGGGAGCACATTTAGTGGTGACTGAGCAGCCAGAGACAGCTGGGCAGCAGGCTTGACCCCAACACCCACTGCTGACCAGCTGTGTGAGTTTTCCCATGGAACCACGCCTCTCTGGGCAGGGAGTGTCTCCATTCTCAAACAGGCTGTTTGTCCGCATTCCTGTGGCCCCGTGTCTCCTCTGCTGAGCTGTACTTGCCACGTTCAGAGGGAGCAAAGTGCCTGGGGGTGGGCGGGAAGAGTTGGGGCTGAGGCCTCTCTATGTAGCATGCAGAGTGGTGATGGCCTGTTTTGCTTGGCCACACCCTTCGGCACCTAGAGCAGGGAGGGCTCCTTACCTGCCCCTCTGTCACTCCTCGCTCCCTCCCTCAGTAGCATCCCACAGCGGGCCCCTCTGTCTGCAGTGCCCTTGTTCTGCAGGGGAGGAGCCTCTGGGAAGCTGTGCGTGTTGAGCCGGGGTCTGCTGATCAGAGGGAGCTGGGGAGCAAGACGCACATCTCTGGATCCCCCGGCAGTGAGTCATGGTTCCCTGCTCTATCCGCTGAGATGCTTCTCTTGTTCTGGCTTTGCCTGCCTCTTGATTTCTGGAAAAAACAGAAAGGCTTATTAAAGAGGCCTGCTCTCTGCCCCAAAGGAACCTTATTTAACTTAGAAGCAGGTAGGTGTGTATACCCCAGTGAGCAGGTAAAGATAAAGGTAATTTATCTTTCCATGGATCCATGGTGGTCAGGGCTCTTGACTTCTGTCCTAAATGCTCACCATGCCCACCACCTCATGGTACTGGGATGAGGCCACAGGTCAATGCTGGGTGCAGAGAAGCCTCTGGGCCTTGGGCTGTTTGGCTGGATGTGGCCCTCCCAAGAAGCCTTCCTACTGGTGGGTGTTCTGTGGCTGTTTCCGGAGGGCTGCCTTATCACCTTCATGTATGTGGGAGTGAGGCAGGGCCTGCCTGAGGGCTCTCTCAGAACAGAACTGACTATGGGACTTGGGGTTCAGCACATGTTGACTGTTCCTTTCAGTTGAAAGGAGCCCTCTGGGAGGAACCTGCCAAGTCCCCTCCTGCTGTGGGCTCTCCTGGGATGCCCTTCTTGGACATGTAACCAGGTTGGTCCAACCTGGCCTCTGCTCAGACATTCCCTTTCTGACAACCCTCTGGGAAGCCTCCCCTGACTCACAGGGACTCGCCCTCTTCCTTGCTTTATTTTTCATGTTGCATTTTTGTACTCCCTTTCTCCTGAAATGACCCAATGAGAGGCCTCCACTCCGTTCACTGCCGTGTCTCTGTCTGTGAGCGGCTCCCGGTATGCAGCGGCTGTAAAAGAAATGACCATGGAGCTGGACCGATGAGCAGAGCAGGTGTTTTTATAGTGGAAATCTCTGTTCTCTTGGGTTTTCATGGTCCTGTTTAATCTGTATTCTCTTAGGCTCCCCAAAATAATGCAAAATGTTCTGCACCAGTTTTTTACTATAACCATTTAAATTTTTGAAAATATTTTGGAGTAGACTTAAACAGTTTTTTTTGACTTAAACATTTTTTTTTATTAATTATCTTATTGGGGGCTTATACAGCTCTTATCACAATCCATACATCCATCCATTGTATCCAGCACATTTGTATGTTTGTCTCCATCATCATTCTCAAAACATTTTCTTTCTACTTGAGCCCTTGGTATCAGCTCATCCCCCCCTCACTTGATAATTTATAAATTATTCTTTTTCTTTTTTTATTTTTTTTGGCATCATTGCCCTCTGGTGGTGGGAGTAGGAGGCCCAGCCTTTGCTCCTGTGGAGCTGGAATTGAACCTCCCTCCAAGTGGGCCACAGTCCCGCTTGCAACCACTACGCTACCGGGGCTCAGCCCCTAAATTGTTATTTTTTATGTCTTACTCTGTCTGATGTCTCCCTTTACCCACTTTTCTGTTGTCCGTCCAGGAAGGGGGTTATATGTGGATCATTGTGATTGGTTCCCCTTTTCCCCCACCTTCTCCTTCCCCTCCTCGTATCACTACTCTCATTATTGGTCCTGAGGGTCTTACAGATCTTACCACAATTCATCAATCAGTTGTATCAAGCACACTTGTACATATGTTGCCATCATCATTTTCAAAATATACTCTTTGGACTTGAGTCCTGGTGTCCGCCCCACCGCGCAGGGACTCGTGTACAGCGGGGACCCTGCTGGCCCCGCCCCACGCTCACGATCGTTGCCGTGCTCGAGCCCATTGTTGCAGCTCCTGTGTCAGCCATCTCACGGAGATCGGTTTCTTCTTTTCTGCGGCCCACGCCACGTTACCAAACATGCCCTTCTCTGGACACCGCACTCTCCTGATCACAGGTCCCAAGTACCTAAGATGGAGTCCTGCCATCTTCCTAAGGCTGCCCTCCTCCAATGCAGATGTGTTTGTTCTACTGTCAGCACACAGTATATTCAATATTCCTTACCAATACCATAAATCAAAGGCATCGATTCTTTTTTGGTTCCCCTTACTGTCCAGCTTCTGCTTGCACAGGAGATGATTGAAAAGTCTGTGACTTGGGTATGTGGTGACTGACCCACCTTCAAATCAGGCCCTGACTTTCTTGGCCCACCACTTGTCAGTTTGATGACCTGGGCTAGCATTTGTGTTGCTGTGATGCTGGAAGCCAAGCCACTGTTACTCCAACTGCCAGCCGCATCACCCAGAGTGAACAGATTTCAGCAGAGCGTCCAGACTAAGAACAGATAGCAAAGAAGGCCTTGGCTCCCCACTTTGGAGGAAGAGACATTAACCAAAGAAAAATAAAAAGCCGTTTAGCACAGAAGCAGCAAATCCCACAAGGAAGACGCACACCAGCCTATGTGATCAAGAGGGGTAAAAGGGAGCAGATATCAAGCATCAAAGAACAAGAATCACATCATTACGAATGAGGGGGGGAGCAGGGTGGGGACCCAAGACCCACCTGTGGGTAATTGGTCACCCCTTACAGGGGAGCTGCGGGGAGGAGACAGGCCAGTCAAGGTGCAGTGAGGAAGCAATGAAGCATACGACTTTCCTCTAGTTCCTGAAGGCTTCCTCCCTCCAACTCTCTTGGTCCCAACTCTACCTTGCAAATCCAGCTGGACTGCAGAAGGTGCACTGGTAGAGAGGGGAGCTGGAGATATGGGGAACCCAGGACAGATGAACCCCTCGGGGCCAGTGGTGAGAGTGGAGTTACCGGATGGTTGGAGAGAAGGTGGGGTAGAGAGAGGGCACCTACTGCAAGGATGTACACATCACCTCCTGTCTGGGGGACAGACATCGGAGGAGAGGGTGAGGGGAGAAGTCGGGCAGTGTAAGATGAGGCAGAACAATAATCATTTATAAAGTATTGAGGGTTGCTGGGGAAAGGATGGGAAGCTGATATCAAGGACTCAAGTGGAAAAGCAGATATTTGGAGAACGATATGGCAGCAGGCATGTGAAGGTGCTTGGCACAGTATGTGTTTATGTATTGTGAAAAACGATGTACGAGCTCTTAACAAAATGATCTTATTATATTAAAAAGAAAAAAGGGAAATAAAAAGACTCCAGGAGTTGATAGAACACCAATTGAAATGTCTGAACAAGCTGAGGAAGTGCTGGAAGTACTCACGCATCTGCGCCAGGACATCTTAAGACAGCTACTTGACCAGCTGAGGAAAGAGGCTCACACTTGCACCCATTTCAAAGCACGGGGACTCGGCAGAATGCCCCAACTATAGCACATGTCAGTATTGCCGAAGATCGCCCAGCAACTGTTGTAGCAGGACATCGACAGCTGCTGCCAGAAGTGTAGGTTAGACTCAAACGCGGACATGGAACCAGGACGATCGTTGCTGATGTCAGAGGAATCTTGATGAAAGGAGAGAATTCCAGAAGGATGTTTACTTGTGGTTTATTGCCTATGCAGAGGCATTCGACTGTGTGAATCATAACAGACCACAGATAACTTCGAGAACAGGAATTCCAGACCCCTTCATTGTGCTCCTGAGGAACTTGTACATGCAGCAAGAGGCAGTCGTCAGAGGAATACTGCCTGGTTTAAAGTCAAGAGAGGTCTGCGACAGCATTACTCTGCTTCTTCAACCCATATGCTGACAGATCACCAGAGAAGCCGGCTCATATGAAGATGAGTATGGCATCAAGATTGGAAGAAGTCTCATTAACAGTCTGATACTCGGACAACACAATCTTCCCTGTGAAACTAAGGAGGACTTGAAGGACTTGCTGCTGAAGATCATGACTGCAGCCTTCAGGATAGAGTGCTGCTCTGCGATAGGTTGTTGTTGTTGTGTGTGTGTGTGTGTGTGTGTGTGTGTGCCACCATTGTTCTCTTAAGAACATGAAGGCGGGGTTTAGCTTGTCAATCCCGTCTCAGCTTGATTGGAGGGAAACCGAGATAGATGGCTTCCAGGAGGCAGGCCACCCTCTCTCTGCTTCACCTTCCTGTTGAGGAGCCACTTGGAGCCACGCCGACTGGAGCCTGAGCCCTGGAGATGCGTCCCCCCCGCCATTGGATCTACAAGGCTTTGCACTCCCTGGCCTGCGTCACTGAGTGTGACTGTGAGTCTGAAGAGGGACTTGTGGAATAGTATCGACTTAGGGACTTGATCTGGACAGGACTGGGATGTTTGCTGGATATATGATTACGTCTTGATAATAAAGCTCTGCCTTACACATGTGTGAGTATCCCTGGATTTGTTTCTTTAATCAGCCCGGCCTAACACAAGCTCAATATAAAGAAATACAGAATCCCAGCAACTGGATCAATAGGTATCATCATGATAAATGGAGAAAGGTTGACGTTGTCAAGGATTTTGACTTGCTTGTATCCACGGTCCATGCTCATGGAAGCAGCAGTCAGAAGGTGCGTTGCCTAAGTTAACCTGCCGCACAAGACCTGTTTGAGGATTGAAAAGCTAGGATGCTATTTGAAGGACTAATGTGTGATTGACCCAAGTCCCATGGTATTTTTTTTTTGTGTGTGTGGCATCACTGCCCTGGTGGGAGTAGGAAGCCCAGTCTGGCCACTGGAGAGCTGCTGCTGGATTTGAACTTCCAACCCTGTGGGCTGCAGTCCCGCACTCAACTACTACGCCACCAGGGCTCAGCCTTCCCATGGTATTTTACTTGCCTCGAAGACCCCAAACGAAATGCACGGTGGTGCTGCAAAGAAGATGGACAGCACTGTGGGCTGCCAAGGGGACGGATACCTGACTTGGGAGAAGGAGCTCACGAGTGCTCCTCAGGTGCAAGGGTGGCGGCGAGACTCCCTCGTTCGTACTTGGACGTGCTGTCAGGAGAGACCAGTCCTCGGGGAAGGACAGACACCCTGCTGCATAAAGCAGAGAGGCTGAGACAGGGAGCCCCCCCAGGGGCTGGACTGACATTGGCTGCTGCCGTGGCTCCCGCAGGGGAACGACTGTGAGGACCGCACAGGACCAGGCAGGTCGTGTTCTGTTGCGTGCAGGGTCGCTGTGGGGCGGAAGCGACTCCATTGCCCCTAACAACAGTCACAACAACAACCCCCGGTGTGCCTCAGCGTGACCCGACTGGTAATCAGGCCTAGCACTGCGTGCTTCCCCCACAAGGACACCAGGGGATGATTCAGGAGGAGGGCTAGAGGCTGTCCGACTTTAAGCACTGCAGTTCAGGTCCTTGGGCTTAGTTTTTGGTGGTCTGGGAAGGGGTCCTGAAGGTCACTGTCTTGGCTGCTGCAAAAGTACTGGCTTTCCGGTCATCCATCTGTCTGCCACAAGAAGCCAGCATCTTCTCTCTGTCTCCTGGAGCAGGGGCTTCAGCCCTGCCCTTGGGTAGTGGCCCTATGGAGATTCTACTGTTTACACTCACCATCAACTTAGCAAACATCCTCACATCTGCCATATGCCAGATGCCTGTGAGAGAGGGGTGTGAGCCCAAAGACACAATGCTGCATTGCGGAGCTTGAGGTAGACAGGTCAGAGGAGAGGCCAAAGGCTGGAACTGAGCCACACTACTGCCCAGGGCAGGCATCAGCTGTGGTCTCTGCTCCCTGACCCACTCGTCAGGCTTTGCCCTGTGATTTGGTAGATCTGTGTGATGGATGGAGGTCAGAGTCATTGCCCCGACCTGAGACGCAGGACTGGCCGAGCCGGTTCCCTGGCTCTCTGCGGTGTGCTGTGCTCTGAGTGGGCCCGAGTTTGGGCGGTGGGGAGCTGTCGTTGGAGGTGACCAGGAGGGCTGATCAGAGTCAAGAGCTGACAGAGGAGGGAAGCCTGGGGTATGGAAGGGTCAGAGCAATGCATTCCGCTTGTGCAAAGGCTCTGGGGCAGGAGGAAGGGAGAGGAACTGGACAGCCGAATGAAGGCGGCAGTTGGACTGAAGCCCAAGAGCAAGGAGAGTGGACGGAAGGGAGGCTGGCAACGAGGGCAGGGGCTCTGAGTGGGGCGCAGGGATGGGTTGGAGGGGTGAGAGTGATGGGTGTTGGGTGCACTGGTGGCGATGTGGGGATGGATGGGTGGAGGGGTGAGAGTGGGGGGTAGCAAGTGCACTGGTTGGCGAGGAGGGGTCTGAAGACAGGCAGCGTGGGTGTGCAGGACTGGGCTCACCCCATGCCCCACCTGGTAGTGACTTTAGGAGTCAGGCTCTCTCTCGTGTCACCCGCAGGCTATTTACCCAACAGTGCGCACGCAGTGCAGGCCATGCTGGCGGCTTCGAGCATCGGCGCCATCTGGAGCTCCACGTCTCCAGACTTCGGGGTGAACGTAAGTGGGGCTCCGACTTTGTCCTGAGGTCTGGGTGTCATGACCTCTGCAGGGAGCCCCCACGAGGTGTCATCCTGGCCACCCCCGCTGGAATTCAGCTCCTGACTGGGCTCAGGGACCCACAACCGGAAAGTGAGAGGCCTGAGGTCATGGTGGGGGTGATTGTAGGGGTCACTCTCCACATGCTTGGTGCCCAAGAGTGTGCTGCTGCCACCTAGTCTTGCTGGGTGCTCCACGGCATTCTCCTGCCACCAGCACAGAAGTCACTCTGGTAGACTGCGCCCATTCCTGAGTGGCTCCCGCGTGGCTGTGGTTCTGGCTCTGTGGGCAGTCTGGGCCTTTCTGGAATGGCAGTTGCTGGGATAGCTGCTTGGGCACAAGATGGTAGCGTGCCCCGGCTCCCACTGGGCCCAGGGCTCTGAAGGGAATCTCCATGGTGCATGCCATGCCCACGTCTGCCAGTCACAGGGGCCAGGGCTGCACACCTTTCTAAGCCACCTCACTCTGACTGTCCGTCTTGGAAGTGCTCCTCTTCGTCTGTGTTTTGTATGGAAATCTCACTCTGTCCTGTGGGGACAGGCTGGCGTGCCCATGGTTGGCCACGGGCACTTACTAAGTGAGGCAGCCAGTAGATAGCTTGTTTGCCAGGGTGCGGGCGCTGGAGGACCCAGTAGGCCTGGGTGCAGCAGCAGGCTAGGGGTGGGCTCTGGAATTCACCGCCCCCCACCCCCTGTTCCCCAAGTCTCCCCAGGCAGCCCAGAGTGAGTGTTTTCCTGCCCATATCTGAGCTTCTCACCTCCCATAGGAGACCACGCGTATGTGTGCACACACACAGAAGGCCAGTTGGCTTGTTCCTGGCTGGGGCTGGGCCCACAGGAGATGAGAGAGATAATATCCTGGTCTGCCCCCTCCCGCCTCCCTTGGAGTCTGCTCAGTGTGTTCCGTGTCGGGTTTGGAGCTGAGACCTCAGAGTCTGCCTCGGCAGCCCAGCCCTGCCCACAGCTGAGCTGCAGCAGGGTGACTAGTTGGCTCGTGAAAGCCTGAGTACCTGCTTTGCTGGGTCTGGGTCTGGGGTGGGGTGGGGCCTGGGACAGGTCCTCCCTTGACGGACAGTGCTGTTGCGTGAGAGATACACTCAGATGCGGCTTCTCCACCTGACTGCACCAGCCTGTTTCCACCCCATGTCAACCTCACCCACTGCCCTCCAGTCTGTTCCAGCTCCTTTCGACCCCACAGACAGTGCAGAACAGCTCCAGGGTGTTTCCGAGATAGCCGTAATCTCTGGAGGTGCAGACACCCTCACCTGTGCCCCTCTGAGTGGCTCGGGGCTTCCCTCCACTTGCCTATGGGTTTGCAGCTGAGTGCTTCATCACTGGGGACCAGGGTGCCCCATTGTTTTGATTGGTTTCCCTGGGTGGTGTGGGGTGTGAGCAGCACGTGTCTCGTGCCCCCTCCCCTGATGTGAAGCAGACCTGTAGGCAGCAGAAGGCTGGTGCCTTCTGTCAACCTGCGGCACCGTCTGCCTTCTGCTTCCAGGGCGTGCTGGACCGCTTCTCGCAGATCCAGCCCAAGCTGATCTTCTCCGTGGAGGCCGTCGTGTACAATGGCAAGGAGCACAGCCACTTGGACAAGCTGCAGAAGGTCGTTAAAGGTGAGGGGCCTTTTTGGGGACACGGGCTGCACGGTTGGGGACCCCTTATCTGGGGAACATGGGCCTGGTGAAACCGGAGACTTCCAGGGCATACATGTAGTTTTGGGCCTTCTTGGGGGACACGGGGGCTGTGAGGACAGGGCCTTACCTGGGCTACGTGGAGTCTGTGGAGATCAGGAGCCTTCTTGGTGTACAGAGGACACTCATTGGCAACAAGCACCATAAGAACCCTGCATCCCTTGAGTCTGGAGTCCCTGAGTGGTGGAAAAGGTTAGCCAACTGGAGGTTCGAGGCTCCCCAGAGGCCCCTCGAGAGAAAGACCTGGATCTGCTTCCAGAGGGTCTGCCTGGAACCCTGTGGGGCATAGCTACTGTGAGGCGGGGCGCCACTTTGGAGCAGGCTCCATGGCAGCTGCTCAGGTTCTCAGAGTTAGGCGGCGTAACATTTTCGTGAGGGATCTCCTGCTCCACTACACCTTGCCCTCTGTAACCTGTGTGTCCTCTCTTGGCGCAGGGCTGCCAGACTTGGAAAAGGTGGTGCTGATTCCATACGTCTCCTCCAGGGAGAAGATCGACATCTCCAAGATCCCAAACTGGTAGGCCGGGCCTCCTCCTGTCTGGGGCTCTGTCGGTACAATGCTGCAAACCCTATGCCAACCCCTAACTCTGGATTGAGGAGTAAAGGGGTTCCCTTAGAATCACTGCTCCGTGGACGGGACTCCTGAGGTCCCCCGTCATCTCCAAGGCCGTAGAGGTTCTTTGTGTCAGTACGGCTGGCAGGCAGCCCTCACTCTCCCAGGCAGTGGACCTGGGGGGCCTGGACTAGCTCCTGGCATTGGCCACTGGCTTGTGCATTGGAGCGTGTGTGTGTGTGCGTGTGTGTGTGTGCGCGCGCGCACTTGCGCACCTGTGTACATATGCACATGTGCATGTAGTGTGTAATGTGTGCAGACGAATGCAGGCAGATCTCGGGCACTGCAGATTTTGTTCCAGACCACGGCAATACAGTGGAGAGTGCTAGGAACCAAGTGTGGATTTCCTCATGCTCAGACCCTAGCCCAGTGTCACCTAGAGTGGGCGAGACCGCACCCCGGGGGGCAGTGCTGGAACGATCCAGGGACTGTAAGGGCGACCTTGCACTTTGTCCTGGATGGTGAGCCACAGTCTGAAAGTGTTGAGCTGTCAGGGGGCACCGAGTAATTCTTTTTAAGGAAAGGGGGTGTTAGACCCAGATGTCGAGAACTGGTGTCCTAAACTTTCATCTATGGAGTGTGCTGAAAAAGCTTGAAGTGTTGGCAGGAAGTAAGTACCTGCCGTAGGATAAGCGTCAGGGATGGGACCTGCTCGGCACAGGGCGGTGTAGGCCTGCAGTGTGTAGGAAATGCAGCGAGATGAAGTTCAAGAAGACGAGCCTCCCCTTGGCAGCTGGATAAACCACCAACCAGAAACTCCCACAGCCATGAGCCGAGGAAAGGGGGCTGGGCTCTCTGCACTGCCCATTTTTTTTGGAATAACAAAAGTGATCATTTTACACCGTGACTGATCAACCCTCTGAGAGTTGGGGTTTTCTCTGGAAGCACCCAGTGAGGTTGCCCTTCCCGGGGCTGGGCTGGAGGTGAGGACAGCTTCCTGGGACCGCCCGGCTCCACAAGCCATTGTGAGTTGCTGCACAGAAGTGAATAAGGTGCCCTTTCTAAACCATTGTGCGCCATTGTGCCACGGAAGCCCGCCACGTGGCCGGTCCTGTCACAGCCTCCCTCTGGGCTGGAATGATCCTGAACAAGTTGCTCAAAGCCGAGGTTAGCTGCTCCACATGAACCAGCACCAACTCCACGACAGCTTCTCTTGTCAGACCGGAGGGGCCCATGTGGTTCAGCTGTAGGGGCCTCGCCCTCCACACAGGAGATTGGAGACAGGAGATTCTCAGCCAAGGCCCCTCAGGCCCAACTTCCATGCTGCTTGTGAGGGGAGGCCGGCATGGTGCTGTGGTCAGATGGACAGGTTTCGGTGGAGCGTCCAGAGGAAGACAGGCTAGGCAGAAAGGCCTGACGATCTGCTGAAAATTGGCCAGTGAGAACCCTGTGGACCCTAAGGGTCTGATCCCCACTGAACCTCGGGGTGGCCCAGGACCTCATGGTGTTTGTCCAGCACGGACTGGACAGCTGTTAACAGCAACAAGAAAGAAAGAACATTCCATTTGTCCCAAACCAGTCATTCTTTTCTTAGGATAGAATGCATGACCCCAAGAGGACTTTGGTCATCTCTTCTCTGGGGAGCTTAAAAAACAAATCTGGCTGCAGTGCCTCTTTTCGGTTGTTCCCACCACACAGAAGCTTTCGACGGTGTGGGGGGCAAGGCCAGGAGACTGCTTACGTGAGTTAAGACTCTGTGGGTTCTTGCATCTTGCTGGTATAAAGCCCAAGATGGTCAGTAATGACCTGTGTGTGATGCTGGCCTGGGACACAGAGGAGACTTCCTACTCCCACAAAGAGTTACAGTCTCTTAAACTTCCAGGGCTTTGGAACAAACACCACATCCAGGTGCTCTCTAAGCAGCAGAACTCGTGGCTCCTCACACTTCACTGTGGGATCACAGCTTCCCAAACTTTCCTGTCCTATTGTCCCCTTTCAGAAACAAAACTACTCAGTGTCAACTGTCCACCCCCCCCCCCCCCCCCCCCCCCCCCCCCCCCCCCCCCCCCCCCCCCCCCGCCCTTCTGTCTCGTCCCAGAAATGTAAAACATTTGTATTATCTCTCCCAATCAGAATAAAGTGTAGGCTTTTGCAGCCCCTCTGGGTTGTTCCAGCACCCGAGGTGGTAATATTGCCCACTTTGGGAAACACTTGGCTGATCCCCAGATTCCGGGGAAGCTCAGGGAGTTCTGTTTCAGTTTCCAGAAGTTTCAGGCAGCCTTGCTTCCCTGGCAGCAGCTGTCTTCCCTGTGTGCCTCAGGCAGTTCTGCTTTAGTTACTTTTTAACTTTTTATTGCGAATGGTGGGAATGCCTATAGAGTGAATTAGTTTCCTGTTCCACAATTTGTGTACATTTGGTTTCCTGGGCTTGTAACCACGGTCTTCTCACTTCCTCCCCACCCTCCCTCCCTCTTCCCATTTGCCCTTCTCTCCTTGGCAAGCTGCCTGTTGATCTTGGGAGGATGGTGTTCAGCAGAGGGCGCACTCCCCGGTGATTGTTCACCGTGGGGGCCTGGCTCTTGTTTGACTGGAAGTTGAGCCTCGGCAGTGGGTGAGAGGATTACAGGGCTCCGGAGGGCCATAATCCCAGGGCTTCCACCAGCCCTCATCGGCCCAGGACTTCTGGTCTGCTTTGGGGATGTGGAGTTTGGCTCCGTAGTTTTCTCCCACTCTACCCAGGACCTCCCACTGGGGTCCCTCTCAGAGCGACGGACTCTGCTCTTGTTCTCAGACTTCACTCTAGCAACCCCCTCTCATGATGACCCCCAACAGCATGGCTGGAAGGGCGGGGCGGGTCGGGTCGAGGACCCGAAACTTGCTCTTCTCGGACATGGTACAGGGTGGCCCGCCACAGCCCGTGTCCCCTGTTTCTGCCCACAGTGTGTTCCTGGACGACTTTCTTGGCCCCGGGAAAGGTGGGCAGGCGCCGCAGCTGGAGTTTGAACAGTTGCCCTTCAGCCACCCGCTTTTCATCATGTTCTCGTCTGGCACCACCGGCTCGCCCAAGTGCATGGTACACTCCGCTGGGGTAGGTCTCAGGTCAGGTCCGTCGGCTTCTCCGCCCCAGTTCCTGTCCTGTGCCATCATCAAACTGTCCCCCACCCCTGGGGGCGGTGTAGTGTGGTCAGCAACAGTAGGGACGTCCCTGTTGTGGGCGGGACAGTGAGAGACAGCAGAGAAAGTCTCAGCACCCCTGTGGTTCAGTCACCAGAGCCTTGGGTGGCATTGCTTCTTCGGGGATGGGGGTGGGGTGGGGTGGTGCCTGTGAAAGGATGGCCGCCTGGGGCTATGGTGAGCCAGAGACCGCCCTGGGGCCTGCCATCAAGTGCTCGGCCCGCCTGCCGCTGTCCTCAAACGGAACTACCTGGAACCCCTGACTGAACGGCATGCCCCTACCCATTCGCTTTCCTATTTGCACTGTCCACAGGTAGGCCTAGAGAAGAGGGCCAAGAGGAACAGGATGAGCCCACATCTCCCCTGGCTAGGTCAGCCCCTTGCCACCCTTTTGCCGCCTTTGCTTCATGCTCGCGCCATGTTGACGCTGCCCATTCCTGGGCTGCTCCGTTTGGCAGAGCTATTTGAGAGTGAGTTACTGGCATGACCTTCTCTCCTCCGAGCATTAGCAGGTGGCTCCCACAGCAAGCGCGCGCTCTCTCCTCGCCAGAATAGGACTCTGCAACTTGGGGGCCATCTCCTTAACATTCAGCTCTGTTCAGTGTTGGCCAGTGTCCCTGGTGTGCCCTTTATGGCGTTCAGGCAGCACTGCCCTCTGTGGTCATGTGTCCACAGTCGCTCCTCTGGGAGACCTTTCAGGGTCTTTCTGTCTGCTGTGGCATCGGCAGTGTGCAAGCCCCTGGGCCAGGTGCCTTTTGGCCAGGCAACTTGGGTCTGTGTGGCGCTTCCTCATGACAAGCTCCAGATGGTGCCCACAGACCTGTGTCCTCTTCAGTCCTTGCTCAGGAGGCCCACGATGCCAGCTCGGTGCTACTGGGATTCAGTCAGGTCATGCTTCTGAAGTGGGCTTCCTGGGTGCCTCTGACTCGCTTAACCTGTGCTATCCCCTCGCCTCATCTGATGCCGTCTGCCCCTGGACTTGCTGGCAAGCTGCCCTTTCTTCTGTTTGACTTTAGCACACACATGTATTTTCTCGGTTCACAAGGCTGGAAGCTGGAGTTCAGGGTGCTGCCTCTGGAGGAAGGTCCGTGTCTCCTTTTAGGACCTGTGGCCCCGCTTGCCCTTGGAGATCTCCATGTGCCTCCCCCTGGGTCTTGGAGGCTCTCAGCACAGGGACCCTACTTCTGTAGGACATGCTTGGCTCCCAGCTGTGCTGGTGGCAGGGAGGTCCCTTGGTGAGAAGCTTCTTTCTGACTTAGGTTACTTCCTTCCTTGGCTGGGACCGACTGGGCTGGCCCGCAGGAACCCCGGTCCTTGCGGGCGTGCCCACCGCCGGCTCTTTTTCTCAGATGATCACAGTCCTTCCAGCCCTGAGGGTTTGGTTTCCCAGTTTCCCTCCTGCTAGCACAGCAGAGACAGGAAGTGCCCGTGGGAAGGAGCTCACCCGTGGCACAGGCTATGCAGACACAGAGGGCAGCGGCAACCTGGCCCTTGGAAGGAGAATGCCCAGTCCAGTTTCATGTTTTGGGTTTTCCTACAATGCCTGTTCTTTCTGCCAGCTCCCTGCCCATATTATCAAGATTTCTGAAATTGCTCAGCTCTTTTACATAGGTTTTTTTTTTTTATTTGTGAATTTTATAATCTGTGTTTGTGTCTCCTTTTTCACATCACTTTTTACGTAGTGAGTATCACGCTCTTGTTTTTACGAAGAGGAGTGTAGAATTGTATTCAGTATAACATAGTCTGGTCATAAAATCAATGTGCTGGTGCATGTGGAGCGTGAACAATTTAGGAAAGCTTGGGCCCATCTTCCCTGGCTCTTGTTACTGAGTGCCGTCACGCACACTTGGGCCTCTGCTGATGCCGAGTGATAGTGACAGTCTCAGAGGTTCCCTGGGCGGTAATCTTCACCAGAGCCCCTGCACAATGGGCGACTGCTGGGCTGCTCACCATGAGGCTGGTGGTTCGAATCCCCCAGCCACTCTGGGGGAAAGAAGCGTGGCAGTATATTTCTATAATGGTGGACAGCATACCTCATATGTGCCTCCCCCTCGCCCCTCCTTGCAGGGCACCCTGATCCAGCATCTGAAGGAACACATGCTGCACGGCAACACGGACAGCAGTGACGTCATCATGTACTACACCACGGTGAGGCCCACAGATTCTACCCGGGGAGAATGGAAGTGGCGCTGTGGGGGCAGTCGGATTGTCAGAAGGAGAGCTCAAGAGCTCTTCTGGCCTGTGGCAGATACCTCTGGCAGCTCTGAGAGGATGCCGGGAGAGGCGGTGTTTTCAGGCCCCGGCAGGCCTGCACACTGCTGGTCAATGCCTTTGTAAGTCTATGGGCTAAGGAGGGTTTCCTGTTTTGCCCACCCTGTCTGCCCAGCACACAACCTGCCGGGCCCCTTCCCCACTGAGCAGTAGTGTAGACATGGCTCTGCCTTGGCTCACATCCTCGGCAGTGGCTGCCTGTAGGCGTCTCCTGGGCACAGGCCACTTGGTCCTGAGTGTGTGCTTGCAGTGCATAGTGCCCACTGGTCTGTACCATGTGTGGTGCCCCCAGCGAGGGCACGATGAAAGGGCTTGAGCCCATTTTGACCCACACATAGGGGGCTTCTGGGGGTCAGTCCCTGGAGGTGGCCTTGCTGCTTCCTGAGTGGACTCCGAATTAGGCCCTGGTCTGGAAGGATGGGAGGCTGAGGGATGATCGTGCCGAGCTTATCCCTGGCTCCTCTGCTTCCTTAGGTCGGCTGGATGATGTGGAACTGGGTGGTGTCGGCCCTCGCCACAGGTGCGGCCCTGGTCTTGTACGACGGCTCCCCACTGGTTCCAACGGCCAACGTGCTCTGGGACCTGGTGGACAGGATAGGGTAGGTCATGCCAGCACATGTCCCTAATCTTCCAACAGGATCATGGAGGGCCTCTGGGACTCTTTCCCTTGACAGACACCCTGCCTGAGGGAGACAGAAGGTGGTGGGGGCCAGGGACAGGTACTGAAGCAGACTGACCCATACTAAGGACCCTTTTCCCTCACAGAGAAGGCCAGGAACATGGCCTGAAAGTGTGCTTCCCAGTGGGCCTGTGAATACTCGAGTGGTGAAGGCCCAGCACACGAAACCTTGGGGCTTAACGGGCATGTGCAGAGTCCCTGGTTGGGTGGTGCACTCTGGCCTCCAGGCAGGCTCCTAGAGGGAGGGGAGATAAGAGTCGGGAATGGCTTTAAGTAGTCTTTAAGCTCTTGAATATAATGGTGCCTGGCCTGTGACGTATGTGAATCCTAGCTTTGATTTATGAGATTGGAAGGGAGGTTACTTCCTAATGAATTGTTTGCAGAGAGAGGTTCCTAAAGTCTCTGGGAACCGAAGTGGCTACAGGTCTTCCTCTTAACTCCATTAAGCCAGGCACTAAGAGGAGAGCCCTGTTGTTGTCGTGTGTGTGTGTGTGTGTGTGTGTGTGTGTGTGTTGGGGGTGGGGTGGCATGACAACATGCTTCCTTAGGGCCTAATCATGAAGATGACAGAAGGAGAACCCAGGGACACCTACTTATGAATGCATGAGAGAAAGCAGGTGTATGAATGTCAGTGTGTGTATGTGTGTGCACGTGTAACTGCCAGGGTATGAATGAACACATGCATGAGTATACAAGGTGAATGTGAGTGTGTGAATTATGTAAACACACGAGTGTGGGTGTATGTCGTGTGTGTATGCATGCATGCATGCATGCATGCATGTGTGTGTGTGTATCCATGTGCCTGTGCTGGGTGGTTGGGCTCTGCAGAGAGCATGGCTGTGCTGGGGGGTTGGGCCCTGTGCTGCTATGTGCCTGCGGACAGTGACAGGGTTGGGGCTGTGACCATGGCTGGGAGGTAGGACCTCACAGCAGCAGGTACTTTGGGGGAGGCTCCTCGGACAGGTTCAAGCCCTCACTGTGATTGCCAGGCCAGTGGAAGGCACCAGCGGGTGCAGGTGCCCTGCTTTCCACCCACCTTGAGAGTTACCTTGAGAGTTAAGTCAATGGTAGGCCTCTCACCTCCGTGGTTTGTGGCAAGAGGAATGACATCAGGCTTGAGAGGGCAGGCAGAGTCCTCACGGGCCCCTTGGTCTCTTCATGTCACAGTTTCTGAGCGTTCAGGACTAGCATCTCTATCAGCTCTGTTTGCATGTTGGATGAGAGAGAGAGCCTTTGATTCTTTAATAGGCTCTTGTCTTCTGCATGATGGAGAGGGGCCACGGGCACCAGGCTTGGTTTAGCGTGTACTTCGGTGAGCATTGATGACCAAGTTGTCTGACTTTGTGAGAGGATGTGCCACTGTGGGTTGGTGCCAGGTGGCAGGGCTGCCAGTGGGCGAGTAGAGAGGGAACTGGTAGCAGGAAAGCCCAGGAGGACCATGGGGTTGTTACAGCCCCTGAGCACACAGTGTAAGGTGGTTAACATGGTGTTCTCTGAGCACAAATGCAGGAGTACCCGGCTCTAAATTCTAAAGGTGTGGGAAGAACCACTGTGAGCGTATTTAGTGGAAGCGGTTGGACTGAGAGGTCGAGGTCCTGCTGTGTGAATAAAGCTCCTCCTTCCCCTGTGGTGGGTCTTACAGAGCCTCCCATGGCTTCGTCCTCAGGAGAGAGAGGAGGCAGTCTGTTCCCCAAAGGAGTTTTATAGCCTATGAGTCCCAGCCACCTTGCTGGGCCTGGGTTTGTTTGCATCTGGAGATAGGCTGCCCTGCCGTGGGACGTGGTGAGTGTGGGCTCAGGCGAGTGTTCTTGGTGCCAAGTATGCAGGAGGGCCAGGTCCTCAGCCTTGTCACCTTTGCTTTGCAAAGGCAGAGTGGCACACGTCTGCGTAGAGGAGTGCAGGGAATGTGCTCCAGGAGCAAGGTGTCTTGGTGTGTGCTAACGTGCCAGCAGTAAACCACTAACTGTGGGAAGCCCTGGTGTGTGTCGCCCACAAGAGCCCTGAGCATGTCTTTTTTTCTTTCCTGTTGGCACCTTTGTGGGCCTTAGTATTACCATCTTGGGGACCGGCGCCAAGTGGCTATCTGTGCTTGAAGAGAAGAACCTGAACCCAGGTAAATACACCTCTTAGGCTGCTGTCTTTTGAATTGCAAGCCGAGGGAATTAAGCCCATTGTATTAGATCTTTCCTGCATGCCAGGGGGGCTCAAGAGCCTGGCCTGAGGTTTAACTTTTCGGTGATTCTGTCTTGCAGTGGAAACGCACAACCTGCAGACCCTACACACGATCCTATCCACGGGCTCCCCGCTGAAAGCCCAGAGCTACGAGTACGTCTACAAGCACATCAAGAGCAATGTGCTTCTGGGCTCCATCTCAGGTACGTCCTACTCTGACTGCGGGCACAGTAGGAGAAGCAGAGGGTCTGCTCTCACTTGAATGTGTCTCATATGAGGGTCTGGAGTGGTGTGGGTATGGCCACGGGCAGAGATGTCAGGGACCCCCTGCCCCCCGAGCCATGTGCCCAGCTTTCAGCTAAGAGCTGCACCGTCAGTGCCTGGAATCTAGAAGATGGCTGCCGGGCCAATTGAACGGTGACCCCAGAGAGTGCAGGAATGACCCGACATAGCACATCATTCATATCACAAGCAAATAAAATTTCGCTGAGGATCATTAAAAACCAGTTGCAACAGTACCAGTAAGAAATTCAAGTGGTTTAAGAAGAGGGTGTGCAGCAAAGAATCTCACTGCTCAAGTCAGGTGACTCTTGGCCTAGAGTGTAGAGTACCAGAGAGGTGTGTGCTTGGTTTTGTTGGTGATGCGAAGACATTTGACTCTGTGCACTGTCATCAATTGCGGGTCACATTGTGGGAAGTCAGAATTTCAGAGGACTTCGTTGTGTGCACGTGTAACCCGAACCAAGCACCACAGCAGCAGCTGTGCAAACAGAACAGGGATATACTGCATGGCTTCATGTCAAGAAAGGTGTGTGTCAGGGTGGTGTCCTTGGACCACTTTTATTCAGCAGCATGGCAGAGCCTTGCTGGCAGAAGGCTGGAAGTCCTTGCTGATG
>PVJH01023951.1:0-33973 GCA_004026705.1 Nesogale talazaci
TGAAAGGAAATTTCCTTGAGCATGTGCCTGTGGCAGTCAAGTACTCTGGTGCTGATTTGACTAAAAGTGTAGGGGTGGAGTCTAGCCTGTCAATCTGGAGATAGCCAATGAGACTTCTGTGTGGGCATGGCTTTCTCTGAGAATTCTGGGAAATCTCACGATATTTCCCCATTGGGGATGAGAGACTAGAGACTCAGTACCTTGGAGACGAACTACTGACAAGATGAGATGACAGTATGCTGATCGATCCTGTTTCCTGGAGACTAGAGGAGCCGGAGGAGAAGCCACATGAGCTTGCCCTGATGGAACCAAATCTCTGGGGCCAGAGAAGCCACATGGAGATTCCTGCCAATGCTGAGATACTTCTACAGTCAATGAATACTGCTGATGGACCCTGAGCCTGGAAATGAGGAGCCATGGGGGGACCCCGGCCAGTGCCGGGATGTTTCCACCACTACTGTTTACACAAGACTCTGCACCCACTGGCCTGTGATTGTCCTGATGTCATTGCACATGCTTTCTGAGTTGGAAAGAGATTGTATAGATTGGTATCAGACATATGGGCTAATATCGGACTTATGACTTTGGACTGGACTGGGTTGGGATGCTTTTTCAATGTTCCATTCCTCTTGTATATAAACCTTTTCCTTAGATACATATGTGTATTTATGAATTTGTTTCTCTAGTCTACCCAGACTAACACAGTGGCCTAATTCCAATATAAGGGAACAGGGGGAAACAACTTGCTTGCTTTTTGCTGGGTCTAGATTCTGCAGCTGGCTCAATCTCTGTTTTTTTGGACTTGAGCAAACTGCCTGACATACTGTCTGCTGCTTTTTTATTTGTCAATGGCCTGTCAGCTGACCAGCTAATTTTGGATGATTTCATCCTTGTTACCACAAGCCTATTCATTTTGGATTCACCAGTCCCCCCACCTCCAGCTTAATATTTGATCCATGGACTTGGAACCCAGCTGCACTTGGCACTTGCCTGCTTCTACAGAAATATAAGTCATTTTCTTGCTACATCTCTCTCCCTTGGTATCTATCTATCTATCTATCTATCTATCTATCTATCTATCTATCTATCTGTGGCAGTCATGTGCTTATGTTAATTTTATGATTGAAATGTAGGGGTGGAGTCTGGCCTGTTAATCTGGAGATAACCATTGAGTAGCCGATGAGGCCTCTGTAGGCTACTCACCTCTCAGGCTTTCACCTGAGACTCCTGGGAAATCTCGTGATATTTCCCTTGTGAAGATGAGAAGCTTTCTTCTCCAGTTGTTGGGAGTTAGTTTCAGAGATGATTAACCACAGGCAATACAGAATGGCGGTGGCTGGGAGGCTGGAGTAGCTGGTGGAGAGACCACACGGCTTTGCCCTGATGAAAACAGACCTCTGAAGCTGGAATGACATGCTATTGATGGACCTGAGCCCTGGAAGCGAGGAGCCATGGGGAGACCCCTGCCAGCGCCAGAATTCTGCACCCACTGACCTGTGACTTCATGAGTTGGAAGCAGACTTTATAGACTGATTTCGGGCATATGCGTTAATATCGGACTTGTGACTTTGAGCTGGACTGGGCTGGGATGTTTTCTCAATGTCCTGTTTCTCTTCAATATAAACCCATTCCTTGTATCCATATACGTGTCCCTGAATTTGTTCCTCTAGTCTGCCCGGACTAACACACTATCTATCTATCATCTATATAACAAAAGGTACACTCCAAATTTTTCAAAGCTATGTATTTAAATATTTTTTTTACAAAGCAAACTTATCACCTTCAAAGCACTCTGTTAAACAGCTCAAGACATGGACAAAGCTAGAGAACAAACTCAGTCTTGCCAAGATATAGATTTATGATTATAAGAAGAAACAAAAGAAAAAGAAATGTGGTTTATATGCCCATAACCAAGATTTTGATGACTATGAGGAGACAGGGATGAGGGTGAAAACAGGGAGAGGGGAGAGACAGAATGTAGAGGAGGAAGGGAGGAAGAGAATCATATATCTGGAGGACTTAACAGGATATTATTGTTGATTTAATATCTTGAGATGATCTGTGCAAATATACACAGTATGTTTCTTTTTTTCTTTAACTTTTTTTTTGGGGGGGGTGCATCACTGCCCTCTGGTAGTCATGGGAGCTACCCAGAACTGCTCCTAAGGGCCGCTGCTGGATTTGAACTGTGAAGCCCGCGGGCCGCAGTGCCGCACTGAACCACTTATGCCACCGGGGCTCAGCCCTTTTTCTTTCTTATATATTTATTAAAAGATCATTTTACTGGGGGCTCTTACAACTCTTTTTTTTTTTTTTTGGCATCACTGCTCTCCGGTGGTGGTAGTAGGAGGCCCAGCCCCACTGCTGGAATTGAACCTCCGTCCCAGTGGGCCGCAGTCCCACGCACAACCACTACGCCACTGGGGCTCAGCCTTTACAACTCTTAAAACAATCCATACATCAATTGAATCAAGCATATCTGTACATATGTTGCCATCATGCTTTTCTTTTTTTATATAAGGCAGATGTATGTACTCATTTATTTATTTTTAAAAACATTTTATTGTGGGATGTACAACTTGTATCACAATCCATACATTAATTAAATCAGATATGTTTGTACATGTGTTATCCTCATTCTTTTCCAGAGATTTACTTTCTATTGAGCCCTTGATATCAGCTCCCCTCCACACACCCCTTATAGACTGTACATTGTTATTATTTCCATCTCTGACACCAACCACCGTTTCCCTCTCCCCATGTTTCCTGCTGTTCCCCCCCCCACCCCATAGAGGGGTGTATGGTTATGTGTTGATCATTGCTATCGGTTCCCCCCTCTCCCTTCCTCTCCCCGTTTCCCCCGATATACATCTATCTGGTATCACTCACTATTCCCACTCCTGTTCCTGGATTCTGTGTGTCGTGAGCTCCCCTCCCTTTCTGTATCTGTGTACATGTTCCGGTTTAGTCTTATTGGAAAAGCAGCACTTGGGTCATGGTAGTGGGGGGGCGGGGCGGTGAGGAAGCCTCAAGGAACCAGAGAAATATAGTGAGCTTCATCAATACTTTCCTGCATCTTGGTGACTCATCCCCTCCCCGTGGGGAGATTGTCTCACTGACTGCAGATGGACTTTGGATCTCTGCTCTAGCCCATCGTTCTCAGCTGTATGTTTTTGTTTGTCATGCATCTGCTGATGCCTGTTACCCAGTCCCTATGACTCCTCATGATCCCGCAGGCCGTGCTTCTCCCATTGTGGACTTGTTGCCTCACTGCTGAATGGCAGCTTGTGTATCTTCAAGCTTTTAAGACCCGAGATGCTATGTCTTTTGATAGCCGGGCACCCTCCGCCCTCTGCGTCACATTTCCTTGCGCACTCATTTTGTCTGCAGTGGTTGTATTGGGAGGGTGAACATCTCAGATGACTGATTGTTCAGGACAAAGTGTTCTTGTTTTGAGGGAGGGTGGGGGCAGAGACCCTACCCCAGTGTATTGCTGTGTAAATATATGTACGTGGGCCAATATCTCTACTGTTAGGGTTTAATGTGTACCCACTGTGCTCATACCTCTATCCCGTGGTCTGCTTCCTTGGTCCTTCCTCTGTTGCCTTTTACCTCTCTCCTGCCTCGCTGTCACTTTCCCTTATGTTTGCCTCTTGGTACCTCTTCTTAGCTAGTTTGCTGTTGCCATGACATCTGCACTCTCACCTCAGATTTTTATATCCTCCTTGTTATCGACTCCAGTTGTTCCCCTGTTCATGGCGCAGCCCACTCACTTCCCCTTTCTCTCACTGCTCTCACCTCCCAGGTCTTCCCAGGACTGTGGATCCCATTGCTCTTGCCTTGGGCACGCCTCCCGTGCCTATCCCATATAGGTAGGTACCATGACTATGACATAGCCCACACTTATTTTTTTTAAATGAAAATGGTGAATAAGAAAAAATAAAAATTAAAAAATAAAATTAAGTAAAATAAAAAGAGAGGAGAAATATACAAAAATCCTGAGTCTATTTGCTGGCCTTCGAGACGGTTCAGGACCTTCCCTTTCTTGCCTGAAGAAAAAAAAATCCCTCCCTAATCCTTATCCTCAAACCTAAATAGTGTTCTGAGTGGCTTTAAAAAACAAAAAGAGAGGAAAAGTAAAACTGAAATGGACTTGGAGTTGTTAGTGATGGACAAGTTCATCAAAAAAAAAAAAAAAAAGAGTATCAGTCAGAGAACCGTGTAGGACAGTCCTGCTCTCCCATACCTGGGTGGGGTAGGTAGGTCATATGTGCACTTGACCCGACCACGATTCTAAGTGGTTTGGCAGTCGTGGTCAGGTGCCATTGAATCAGTTCTGACTAGAGCGCCTTTTCACAACAGAACAAAACATGGCTGGGCCTGCATTGTCCTCACAATTGCATTGCCCTCACATTCCAGCCCATCACTGCAGCCATTATGTAAATGCATCTGGTTGCAAACCAAGAGAAAACAACAGTCGTTGGAAAATATAGCCTTGGTATCAGAAAGGAAGCTGGAGATCACATGATAGAGTTTTCCAAGAACAATTTCCTATGACGTGCCTTTCCCCCCCCACAACACACAAGGTGGCTGTTCATGTGAACCTCTCGAGATGGAATGCACAGATATCAAGTGGACCACATTACAAAGGAGAAGCTCATTATCAGCAGGGGCCAAGAGTGAAACAAACCATTGCGTTCTCATATGTAAGTTCAATGAAAGTGGAAGAAAATAAAAACAAATCCATGAAAGCCAAGGTATGACCTTGGGGATATTCCCCCTGAATTTTGAAGACATCTCAAGAACAGATTTGACCCATTATTGAACACGAGTAACAGAAGACGTGAGTAGCTGTGGAAGGACACCCAGAACATCATTCATGAAGAAAACAAAAAATGATTAAAAAGGCAAGAAGAAACACATCTATATGCATAGCAGAAGAGGCTCTGAAACTTGTGTTTAGTCAGAGAGCAGCTAAAGCAAATGGAATAATGATGAAATGGACTTGGAGTCTCATACTTAATCTGTCTGATGAGCAAAGAATCGGAGAGACCGTATTCCCTGGAGGAGAGTGTGACAGAATCAGAGGAAGGCTTATTAACAATCTGCGATCATCAGATGCCAGAACCTTGCTTGCTGAATTTGGGGAGGATTCGAAACACTTGCCGATGAAGATCAAGAGTTGCAGGCTTCCATATGGGTTACAACTCAGCAGCCTTACTACTGAACCGATAGAGAGCATCGTGATCAACAGGGAAAGATTGAAGTTGTCAAGAATGTCATCTTGCTTGGGTCCACAATCAAGGCCCATTGAAGCAGCAGTCAAGAAACCAAAAGACCCGGTGTATTATTGGACCACGATTGGCACAAGATCTCTTTAAAGTGGAAAAGCAATGATGCTACTTTGAGGATTCAGGTGGGCCTGGCCCAAATCATGATCTTTTCAATAGTCTCATGTAGGTAAATAAATTGGACATTAAATAAGGAAGACCAAAGAAAAATTGATGCATCTGAACTATGGTGTTGGTGAAGAGTATTGAAAATACCATGGACTTTCAAAAGAACAAACAAATTTGTCTTGGAAGCAGTATAGCCAGAGTGCTCCTGAAAGGCAATGATGTCAAAGTCCCACCTCTCATACTGTGGCCCTGTTGTCAAGAAAGCCCAACACGGTGCTGAGTAAAGTCGAGGGGCAGGGAGAGAAAGGGAGAGTCTGGACAAAGTAATTGACGTCGCGGCTCTAACAGCAGACTTCTACATATAAGCAATTGTGAGGATGGCCGAGTTTCATTTTGTTGTACACAGCGTTGCTATGAGTCAGAACCCATTTGACAACACCTAGCTATAACGACAGCAGCAACAACAACAACATATATAAGCTTGACTAGTTTTGCTTCGCTAAAGAACCCAGCCAACAGAGATGGAATTTTCATGAGTCAGAACCCATTAGATGGCAGCAGTTCTATTTATCTATTGTGCTAATCTCTCAGAAGCAAGTTTTCAGGCCTTTCTTCCTAGGTGCCTTTGAACCACGAACCTTTAAGTTAGCAGCTGAACGCCATTTATGTCACCCAAGGATTTGTGTGGGAGGGTACACACCTAGTGTACACAACGCAGGTTACTTTGAACGCAGTGTCCATACAATCAAATGTCACATAATGCCTTTTGGGGGCAAAAATCAAATCACATTAGGCCTCAATCTCCCTAACACCTATTGCCTCAAACATGCAAGGTAGATGCAATTGCTTGTTATAACGAAGAGGACTGTTTTGTGACAGACATGAAAATATCATCATCATCATCACCACCAGTACCATCACTATATTATTACATTAAAGATATTTCAGTGTGTTTGGAAGTGTTTCTTTTTTTGATGCGTAGAAAGGCACACAATATCCCAAAACACACATTTAAAAGTAGGGCGTGAACTTTGCCCAATTGTCTTATGTATAGATCAGTTTAAAGAAAGACATAGAGGGCTGAGCCCCGGTGGTGTAGTGGTTGTGTACGGGACTACGACCCATTGGGTTGGAGGTTCAAGTCCAGCAGCAAGGCCGGGCCTCCTACTCCCACCACCAGAGGGCAGTGATGCCCCAAAAACAACAACAAAAAAAGAAAGACTTAGAAGCTGTTCTCTTTTGTAACACAGGGAAGATTTATACACAGTACCCAAATCATATAATGAGATAGTCACAGAATGTATCATGGACATTAAGTGACCCACAAGTATACACTGGAATAACCTGGGAGATTTAAACAGTATGGCTGCTCAGGTTGCACTCCACTGCCTCAGAACCTATGTGAGGGTGACCGAGGTGACTCCACTGTCTAGCCAATGTAGACGCCATTGCCTTAGAGCTAGGAGATTCCAACGGTAGCCCATTGATCCGCAGTCTCAGCATCATCTGGGAACAAGCTAGCAATGCAGATTCTTTTGTCCCACCTCAGACCTACTTTTTCAGAACCCACATTTTAATGAGACCTTCAGCTGACGTGTGTAGTCTGAGAAGACTGGCTTCAGTAGACCTGCCGGGAGTCTCATGAGATGGGATCCACACCAGATGGCTTTCTTTAAGCAGCTGTTCTCAACCTGTGAGTCATGACCCCTTTGGGCACCACAGAGGATGCCCTATCCATAACAGTAGCAAAACTACAGTTTTCAAGTAGCAACAAAAATAATTTTATGGTTGGGGGGTCATCACAATATGAGGCACTGTATTAAAAGGTTATGGCGTTAGGAAGGTTGAGAACCACTGCATTAAGGGAATCCTGAAGACCAGAGCTGCTTCTCTTTCCATCAGAACCTATTGTAAGATCTTCTACTTCTAGGGGAACTAAGGTGGAAACTTTACCCACGATAGTGGAACTTGCATAAGGAGTTGCTTATTCAAGGGCCTAGTTCTTGCTTTCTATGTGGGAGACCCAGGTCTGAGTCCCAGGCAATACATCTCATGTACAGCCACCACCTGTCAGTGGAGGTTTGCATGTTGCCATGATGAGGAACGGGTTTCAGAAGAGATTCTGAAGAGATTCTCTGAAGAATATATTCTAGGACAGAGTAGGACCAAAGGTCTGGTGATCTAGTTCTGAAAATTAGCTGACAAAAGCTGGAAGGCTCTCAAGGCTCCCATGTACATCTGTGTAGGGGGGTGGCAGGTCTGGACGGTGCATCATTCTGTTGTGTGATCGTGTGTGTGCTGTCAACAATAGTGAGTCATCTAGCAACAATAGTGAGTCAGCAAAAGGCCTCGCACATAAGAGTGCTCTTTTTCCTTCCTGTCCCCACCCCAAAGTGACGAATGCAACACAGAATTTTATTAAACAAAGGTAACAGGTAAAATTCCAACAGGCTGAAGTTTATCCTCAACACCTTATAGTAATCTACTGGCGGTTGCCTTTAACTGAGCTTAATGCTGTGAAGAATATGTGTTGGGCTGCTAAATGCAAGGCCAACATAAGTAAGAATGAATAATTTGTAGACTTTTCAAGTATTGCCTAAGTCTATCATATCTCTACACCTATAGTAAATGTGATAAAAGGCTTAATTTGCTTTTTGTGGCTCTTTTGGAAGTGGTTGTCTAAAGAGGAGACTATGTGGTTCCGGCTCCTGAATCATGTAATGCGCTGAGCTTAGATTTTGTTCAACATCAAGTCTCTTCCACTTCTCTTCAGACCTTGGATGGGCTTAGGGTACTGCTTTAGAAAGTTCCCTGGGTAACATGACACGCTGGCCCTCGTAATGCTCATTGAAGTAGTTGTCGAGCATATTTGCTTGTGGGCCAGCCTGCCAGCAGTGGACGGTTAGATGAAGAATATGCAAAGCAGAGCAGCAACACAGACATCTGCATCAGGCAATGGCAATGACAAAACTCAAGGGGTGCTCTTAATTTGCCCTCTGTGTTGTCAGCTTCACCACGCATCTACCAGCTTGTCCCACTCTAGGAGCTGTGTGGTGCTGGAAGCTGTGGCACCAGTATTTCAAAAAGCCAGTAGCTTCACCCCTGGGGGATGGGTTTCGGCAGAACTTCTAATCTAAGGGCAGTCTAGGAAGAAAGAAGAAGTAGTTTAAAATCAAGGGACTGCGTGTCAGGGTTGCATTCTGTCACGACACTTATGCAATGAACAGGAGCTGCTGTGGTGGAGTGGGGGTATATGTTAGTCTGCGAACTGCAAGGTTAGCAGTTTGAAAACCAGTAGTCACTCTGCAAGAAAAAGACGAGGCTTTCTGTCTGGGGTCTTAAAGGTTAGAAGGGCAATAAGCGACCATCTAACTGCGAAGCAATAAAGTTCACGTGGAAGAAGCACACCAGCTTGTGTGATCATGAGGTGTTTATAGGTTTTTGTATCAGGCATCAAAGACCCAGAACAAAAAAATCATACCATTGTGAATGAGGCGGAGTGAGGAATAAAGAAAGAACCAAGGCCCAAGTGTAGGCAATTGGACATCCCTTTATAGAAGGGTCTTGGGAGGAGATGAGCCAGTCAGGGTGGTATATAGCACCATTGAAACACACAGCTTTTTTTTTTTCTAATTCTTTAATGCTCCCCCCTCCCAACTATTGTGACCCTAGTTGTACCTTACAAATTTGGCTAGACCAGAGCATGTACATGGGTATAGGTAAAAGCTGGAAATACAGGGAATCAAGGACAGAGAAACCCTTCAGGACCAATATTAAAAGTAGTGATACCTGGAGGGTAAAGGGAAGGTAAAGGAGGAGGGGGTACTGATCACAATGATCTACATTTGACTCCCTCCCAGGGGGATAGACAACAGAAAAGTGGACAAAGGGAGACATTGGTCAGTGTAAGACCTGACAAAATAATAATAATTTATAAATTATCAAGAGTGCATGAGGGAGGAAAAAATAAGGAACTGATATCAAGGGCTTAAGTAAAAAGAAAATGTTTTGATAATGATGATGGCAACAAATGTGCATGACACAATGAATGGATGTAGGGATTGTGATATGAGTTGTATAAGGCCCCAATACAATGATTAAAAAAAGAAAAAGATAAAAGATGAGGCTTTGTGTTCTTGTAAAGATCTCTATCTTAAGCGGTATAGCTTAGGCTGAGCCCTGGTGGTGTAAGTGGTTGAGTGCAGGACTGCGGTCCGTGCGTGGGCTTGGCAGTTCAAATCCAGCGGTGGCTCTCAGGAGCAGCGCTGGGTAGCTCCCACGGCCACCAGAAGACAGTGATTCCCCCCCCCCCCCAAAAAAAAATAAAAGAGTTATAGCTTAAACTAAAAGAGCTAGTGAAAAAATTAAGTATTGAGAGATCCCATGAGCAAAATGTTCAACAAATGTTCAACAAATCGGGAAGCATCAAAAGAACATGGGAAGAATACACAGAGTCACTATACCAGAAAAGAACTACCTGACATTTCACCACTTCAGATGGGAACATATGAGCAAGAACCCAGTGCCACCAAAGAAAGAGGTTCAAACTGCACTGAAGGTATTCGCCAAAAGCAAGGCTCCAGGAATTGATGGAGTGCCAGCTGAAATGCTTCCCCAAGCTGATGATGTACCGGAAGCACTCACTAGCTTCTGTTCGGGATTTGGAAGACAGCTACTTGGCCAACTGACTGGAAGAGCTCTAGAATTGCACCCATTGCCAAGAAAGGAGGTCCAACTCAATGCTTAAATTATAGAGCAATATCCTTGACAGCCCACGTAAGTAAAATTTGCTGGAGATCATTCAAAAACAATTGCAGCAGCATATTGACAAGGCCCTGACATCAGGTGGATCTTGGCCAAAAACAGAGAGTACCCAAAAGAGGTTTAATTGTGCTTAGTTGGCTATTCGGAGTATCTCATCGCATGGATCCTAAGAAACTAAGGCCAACCTGGAGAAGAATGGAGATGCCAGAGCACTCGATTGTGTTCTCTTCATGTGGAACCTATGCCTCAATCCATGGGCAGTCATGGGAGCCAAACAAGGGCATACTGCATGGCTTAGCATCAAGAAAGTTTGCTTTGGGGCTGTATCCTCTTACCATACTTATTCAACCTGCATGCCGAGAAACGCATCAGAGAAGTGCTTGACACAGTAGCTACAACAATGGGTTCAAAGTTAAGAAACACGGTGAGGGACAACCCAATGTGGCTATGCAAACAGGGCTTCTCGCCATCCTTTTCCCAAGAAAAGCTTTGAAACTTTGAATGCCTGAGCTCCAGACGTTCCCTGAGGAATAAATACCTCCGTGGACTACATCTTGGTACCTCAGAAGGAGGAACTGACACGAAGAATCCCATTAAAAAGCCTCCGATTCTGTGCTACCCAGCAGGATGCCTGTGGAGCTAACCTCTCCCTAATTCTCCAGACCTCAGCAGTGAGCTCATGACCCACGTCCTCTTGCCACCACTAATGAGCCCTGCTCCTCTGACATCATTTGGAAAAGATTGAGTCTGAACTTGGGTGAGAGGATTCTCAGGGTTCTGAGGGGGTCCCAAAGTGCTTATTATTGTATACCGGTTGCTGGAGGGGATTTACGTCTGCTGTGGACTAGCTTCCAACACCTGGCCAGAACTCTTGGGGACTGGATTGTGACAGAACTGCCTTGAAGCACTGAGAGAATGAACCCACCCTCGTGGAGTGCAGAATTGGGAAGGCATGTACTGGGGAGAGAACCAGTGAGGCAGTGATCAAATGTTTCTTCGCCGGTGTAGGATCCATCTGCCTGCCCACAGACCCGTGCACAAAGAAAAACTGATTTACAGAGCTAGTGAAAATAATCCTGGCATGTAGTGTTGTAAATAGCTTTTTACTGCCTCCCATTCATGTTGGCCTAGTGGATTGTTGCTTGGCACTTCTTCATAACTTGGGAGCCAGCCTTGAAACTGGGGCATTGAGGCAAATTTTAATGTTTAGGCCAAAGAGCCTGGTCATCCTAGATCACTTGGGTTCCACAATAAGTGGATGAGGATTGCTTTGTACTCAGAGACAAATATAAAAACAAAAGCAATAAACAATAATGCTATAGCTTAAGAACAACGGTCGATCTCTGCACACTTGAAGAAACAGAACGAAGCAGCAAGAAACTGGAATGCATGCAGCTATGGACCTGGAGGAGACCCTAGAGGAGGGCCTACCATTCGCCCATCAGGGAGATTAAAGTGATGGTCTCTACTTACTTAGAGTGACTTGAGAAAATTCGATAGAAATAAAGAAAAAGCAGAGGAGACTGTACAAGAACTTGGGCGTGCTTAAAAGGCCATTCTGGCAAAATTAATGAAAAGATAGAAATAATTCAGCAACTCCAAAAATGAATTCAGAGGCAAACACTAAAATATTAGAACTGGATAACACTAGGAAAGGACAAAACCAAAGGTTTGAAACAATGGACTCATGAATTCATGATCTTGAAGACAAGTGTCTCAAGATCAAAAAATTAAGATCAAGTTATAAAAATGACACCAAAAGCTGAAAAAAATTCTAAGAAATCTATGGGACACTATCAAAAGGAACAACGTGCATTTAATAAATAGTCTAGAACATAGAAATATTAACTGTTGATAAAATAGTTGATGAAGTTTTAAGGAAGAATTTCTGTAATATGAGAGAACATAAAATAAATATCAACAAACAAACCAACACCAAACCCAAACTATCCAGAAAGCCCAGAGAACTCCCAGCACAACTGATTCCAAGTGAAAATCATCATGACACTTTATCATCAAAATTTCTAATATAAAAGGAAAGGAAACAATTCTGAGAGCAGCAGAGGAAAGAAGAACAATCTCATTCAAGGCCAACAAATTAGGCGAAGTTCAGATTTTTTTCCTACCAAAACCATGAAAACCTGAAAGATATATTAAAAACTTTGAACATTAATAAAAAACCAGCTAACAAAGAATCCTACATTCACAAAAATTATCTGTCAAACATGAGGGAGAAATAAAGTCATTTTGGGGTAAGGAAAAAACAAATTTGCCAAAACAAGATCACTTTTACAAAAAAAAAAAAACAAACTCGGCGTTCTTTGGACAGAGAATCTGTCACAACAAAAGCCAGCAACCTAAAATGATCAGAAAATGCGTCGTTATGGAGAAAACATTCTACTTAAGTAATACACAGTGTGAACCAGGACTAGATGAATCAAAATAAGGAAGCACAGATAACAATTCTTCAATGTAAAAAGCAACACCAAACAAAACAGAGGGAACAGAGTGAATTATTAATAGTCAAGCAGAGATTTGAATCATTTGCCAAAGAGAACAAACTTTTGAATTTGGAAAGAGAACCAGTGAAAACAACCAATCTTCAAAGAAAAGGTAAAACTTCAACAAAATAAAAAAGAGGAAAACCATATAAGCAAGCTGACCAATCAGATAAAAAAAAAAAAAAAGCCAAGAGAGTATTGTCAAGATAACCTATAAACAAAAGGAATACAGCACTAAAATTATCATGAAAATTGATAACAATATCACCATCAAAACCATGCAACAGGGGGCAGAGCCCTGGTGGCGTAAGTGGTTGAGCGCGAGACTGCGGCCTGCGGGCTTGGCGGTTCAAATCCAGCGGTGGCTCTCAGGAGCAGCACTGGGTAGTGCCCATGACCACCAGAGGCAGTGATGCCCACCCCCCCAAAAAATCATACAACAGAATGATGCCAATAAAACCACACTTATTAATAACAAAACTGAATGTAAACTGTTTGAATTCATACCAGCTAAGAGACAAAGACTAACAGAATGGATAAGAAAACATGAACCTTTAATATGCTGCTTACAAGAAACAGATCTTAGGTATAAAGACAAACATAGACTAAAGATCAAAGGATGAGGAAAAGAAAAATATGAAGTGGACATCAATCAAAATAAAGCAGAAGTAGCAATATTAATCTTTGACAAAATATACATCAAAGTAAAAGACATAATGAGACCAAGAAGATCACAATAATCATGAAAGCTTTAATTGAACAAGAAACCATTACCAGAACTAGTATATATGCAACAAATAAAAGACCTTCAAAATATGTTAATTAAATTCTTACAGAAATGAACAAATAGACCACAGTTATGACAATATGATGAGACTTCAATGCACCACTTTTAAGCAAAGATCGATCAGCTAGAAAGAAAATCAAAAGAGATACAGAAGAATGAAATAATGCAACTCATTGACTTGACTTCTGAGATAAATATAGAACATTTCACCCAAGAAAAGAGCATTCTTCATTCTTTTCTAGTGCTCATGGTATCTATTCCCGAGCAGATCTCATTTTAGGCCATAATGCAAGCATCAATAAATAAATTAAAAAAAAACATCAAGATACTCCAAACTACATTTTTTCAGACCACAATACAGCAAAATTAGAAATCAACTATAGTTGATTGATCAACATCCCCACCAAATCAATACATGGAAATTAATCAATCTTTTCCTTAAAAAGCCACAGGGAAATGGAAGAAATAAAGAGCACACGAACTTCTTTGAAAGATATAAGAATGAAAATATAACATACCAAAATCTCTGGGACACAGCAAAAGCAGCACTCAGAATGAAGTTTATAGCAGTAACTGCTCACATCATAAAACCAGAAAGAATTAAAATAGACACGATAATACATCAACTACAGCAATTGGGTAAGGAGCAGCAAAATAGATCCCAAAACACTGAAAGAAGAGAATTAATAAAGATGAGGCAGAAATTTTTTTTAAATGATAGAAAAATCAACAGGATAAGAATTTCGGGGGTTGAGTCCTGGTGGTGTAGTTGTTGAATGCAGGACTGCGGCCGAAGGGTTTGGCGGTTCAAATCCAGCAGTGGCTCTCCAGAAGCAAGGCTGGGTAGCACCCAGGACCACCAGAGGGCAGTGATGTCCCACCCTGGTCCCCCCCCAAAAAAGAATTGCTTCATTGAAAAGATGAGCAAAATTGATAAATCATTGGCAAACATGTCAAAGGAAAAGAAAGTAAAAAGCAAATTTTATGAATAGAAAATGAAATGTGTGACAGAACAGCAGAGTAAAATGAGATAAAAACAATCACACAGTATTATGAAAATTGTATTTCAAAAAATTTGAAAACCTAGAAAAGGGTAAATTTGTAGAAATGTATTATTTACCTAAATCACCACAGATTGATATAAAAAAAATCTCAACAAACCTATAAAATGAGAAGAAATAGATCTAGTCATAAAAAACCTTACAATATCATAAAGTCCAGGATCAGATGACTTTACTGGAAAATTCTACCAAACATTTAGAGGACAGCTAATGACAGCCCTTTATGAACTATTTTGCAATATACTAATGGACTACAAAACTCATTTTAGGAGGCAAATATGACTTTGATATGTAAGTCAAGCAAAGGCACCACCAGAGTTGAAAATTATAGACCAACATCTCTGATAAATATAGATGTCAAGATTTTCAATAAAATTCTAGCCAAGAGAATTTAACAAAACATTTAATAAAATCACGATCAAGTGGGATTCATGCCCACATATGCAAAGGTGGTTTACTATTAGAAAAACATTCACAAAACCACAAAAACAAAATAAAGGATAGGAACTATATGATTATATCCATCAATGCAGAAAAAACATTTGATAAAATTTCATCTCCTTTTTTGAAACAGGATCCATCATACTTTATACCATGTACAAGATAGATGAAAGACCCAAATATAAACTACATAATTATAAAGGCTGTCAATAAAAAATTAGAGGCAAATGAAGGATCCTAATACAAAGTATAAATATACTACCAAATATAATGAAAAAATCCACATTATAGAAAAAAATAAAGAATTGTGACCTACTAAAAATATGACAATTATGCACATAAAAAGACTATCACAAGAGTCAATGAAGAACCAACAGATTGGGAAAAATACTGAGTACTGATGCATCAGATAAAGACCTAATTTCAAGAATCCATAGAAAAGTGTGATACCTTCATAAGAAAAATACAAATAATTCAATAAAAAAAGGATGCAAGACAAGACTAAACAGCTTACTGAAGATTACATCCAGGTGGCAACCCCACACAGATACTTTTAACAAAATCCGACCAAACAGAAGATAACTAATACTGGAGAAGGTATGGAGAGATTGGAGCTTTTTTACATCGCTGATGGGACTGTAGATGTGTACAACCACTATGGAAATCAGTATGATGTTTCTTTTAACAAATGCAAATACAAGTACTTTGTGATTCATCAATGTCTAAAAAAATAAAGGACACAACATGAGCAGGCATCTGCACACCTATGTTTGTTGCAGCAATATCTCCATAGCAGCAAAAACATAGATACAGTTAAAAACTCTGATTATAGAAGAAAGGATAAACAAACTCTGAAGCCTTCATACAATGAGATAGTCTGTGTAAATAAAATACGAAGACTTTAAAAAAAAACTCTCTCGCTCTTTTTAAAAATCATTTTTATTGGGTGCTCTTACAGCTTTTATAACATTCCATACATCAATTGTATCAAGAATATTTGTACATAGTATGTTGCCATCATCACTTCCAAAACAATTTCTACTTGAACCCTTTGTGTATGCTGCTTCCCTCACCCCCGTCCCTTACCCTCTCACCCTCATGAATCCTTCATCGATTACATATTGTTATTATTATTTTGCATTTATTCTGAAGACAACTCTCTTAAACACAGCAAGACATGGACTAAACTAAAGAACTTTATGCTTAGTATAGTTAGTCAATCTTATAAAAAACAAACATTTAATGACACGATTATAAGGAAAAATAAAGAAAAAGAAAAGTGGTTTTTTTACACCGAAGACAAGACTTTGAAGACTACAAGGAGACCAGGGGTGAGGGACAGGGCAGGGAAAAGGGGAGTGGGGACAGGAAATCATGGAGAAAAAGAGGGACGAAGCATTGGTGGAGTGTTTAATGGGTTCCTATTATTGATTCGACTTGATGAAATGGACTGTGCACCTTACAGAATATGTTTTTCTTGAGAGACTTTGCTCACTCACTCGCAGCCTTAAATCCTCCAGACTCCATGCCCCTTGGATAGAGATACTGGGTTGAGTGGCTATCAAAAGAGATAATGTAAAACTGAAGTGGACTTGGATTCTTTAGCGACATGGTATAGGACTGGTGTGTGTGTGTGTGTGTGTGTGTGTGTGTTCTAGATGACATCTAGGAACAGCGATAAAGACTTACAGTCTTGGAAACTCACAGGGCAGTTCCACAGGGCACTCTGAGTCCAGAAAGACTCGACGGCAGTGAGATGTTGAGCAAATAATCTGAGAAACTGGACCTTCATGAAGAAGAGTGGGCATCCGGATTGGAGGAAGGCTCCTTAACAACTTCAATCAAAGTGAGAGCGACTAGAAGCGTTTGCAGGTGAAGATCAGAGACTGCAGACTTCAGGATGGATTACAACTCAATATAAAAAAAAAACCAAAAATAAAATAAAATAAAATGTACTAATACATAATAAAGGTCAAAACAAAGCTGCCTTGGGTTTTATTTTATTTGGATACCCAATCAATGCTCATGTGAGCAGCCCTCAAGAAATCAAATGATGAATTAAATGGGGCAAATTTGCTGAGACTTCTTTTGAAGCATTAAAGTGCAATGATGTCACGTGAGGACTAAGGTACGTCAATTCAGCTAGAGTAATTTCAATAGCCTCATATGCACGCGAAAGCTGGATAATGGATAAGGAAGAAGGAGGAGATACATTGGAATTATGGTGTTGTCAGAGGATGTATTTAAAGGACTACGGACTGCCTGAAGAATAAATGAAGCTACTTACTTGAATGCTCCTTAGGATCCAGGATGATGAGACTCTGTTGCAAGTATTTTGAACATGTTTTCAGGAGGGACTAGTTTCTGGAGAAAGACATCATTCTTGGTAAAGACGATGGTCATCCCTAAACAGGAAGACCCTAATTGAGATGGGTTGACACCGGGACTGCAACAATGAAGTCAAACCTAACAGTTGTGTGGATGGCTCAGGACTGGGTAGTGTTCTGTTCTGTTTTATGGAGGGTCACTAACAATAACTTGAGTCGGCTATTGTCACAACAATGTGTAACTCCCCAGTAACATACAACAACGGATGCTTGTTCTCCTGTCTGCGTACATTGGCTAGGATGTTTCTGCTGATCTCATGCATTGGAGGCTGGCTGAGTGTCTGGTGATCAAGACTTGGATCAGGTAAATGTGTGGCATTGCTTCCAGGTTCTTGTCTGGATTGTGAGTTGAGCTCTGGTCTGTATTCACTCTGCACTCAAGTTGAGGGGCACTCGCTGACGACAAAAGAACTTTTAGTGGGGACCAGGAAGGTTGGAGAAGGAAGTGGGGAAAAGTGACCTCTCCTAAAGCCGATGCTCCAGACAGACAGAGTTCCACTTCCATTGGTTGGAGGAACTTACACGGACAAGCTCAATATTAGGAGATAGGGGAAAACGCTCCATCTCTCTGAGCCCTTGGCAAAAATGTAAGAGCAACATGTTATATAGGAGACTGCAGTAAGTCAATCCACAACACCCCCTTCCCAGGGATAGCACATGACTCGTCGTTTCTAGAACATTCTAAACTGACTCATAGGCCAGACTTCTGGCGGATCGCCAAATATCACTTTCCCACTCCTCTGCTGGACTCACATAGAAAGCATTTTCGGACATTCCTTGCAGATAGGTGGGAAGGCGTGTGACCAGCTCTGACTTCTATGTGAGTAGAAGCAGTCACTGTAATTGTTCAGTTTATGGCTTTCCTCAGCTAGTGGCGCGCGCGCGCGCGCGTGTGTGTGTATACATGAATCTAAGGACTGCTGAAGGTACAAGATGGAATGTGCCTAGATCCCCAAATCACTGAAGGAAAGCTATCCATGAAATGGAATCACCCCTTTATTATGTGAATGGGATAGAACCTTCTGTTATATTTGAACCATTCCTTTTCAGGATTCCTTTTTTACAGCAACGAGCACTCCTCTGTGTAATACATGTCTTTAAAAACTCATCTTTGCTACTTTGCCTGCATAGAATGACTCCCTAGAATAGAGGGCGTGGAAGTGGCTTGTAAACTGTGAAGTGCCTCACAGATGTGAATTCTGACTGAGACCAATGCTTTACTAATGTTTCAACACAAAAGGGAGTCTACGTCAGCTGCATTGATGTGGTAGAGACTGATGCTAATAATAACTGACATTTGGAGGGAACCTGATGGCTTAGACATTCCTTTTCATTTCCTTTATTCTTTTAAGTCCTCATCATAACCCTGAGAGGCAGGTTTTTTTTCTTTCATTACCCCCATTTCCTAGTTGAAAAATGGAATCCCTTTGTTAGAAATTGAATTATGTCCCCCAAAATATGCATTCAATTTTTGGTCCTGGTATTTATGAATGTAATCCTGCTTGGGTTTCTTTGTTATGTTAATTAGATTGTACACATGTAAGGTAGATTCCAGATCACTTGAGCATTATAAAAATAACAGATTACACACACACACACACACACAAGAGAAGACAAATATTGTGTGAAGATTGTCTATAAGCCGAGGAATAAAAAAAAAATCAAGGAAGAAATGCTCATTGCATTTCTAAGACATGCCTAAGTTTGTTCTAAATTACATTGCTGGTTGTCAGATGTGAGTTTATTATTCTGGAACCTTCTTAGCTTTAGATGACTTTGCACCAACCAGGATCTAAAGTGTCACTTGGTGAGCTAGGTTTTGCACAGGTGGAAGTATTGGCAGGGTGATTTTTAGGGAACATTCCACAAAGAAATTGCCTGCCCTAGAAATCTGTTCTTGAAGACCAGAGAGTAGAAATCCTGGGGGCTTCTGCTTTGGGAGAGATTTTTGTCAAGATGGTTGCCAATGCCTCTTTCCATCTCTGTATGCTCCTGCTATGCCTTCTATCAAGAGGTGGAGTCAACTGACCCAGCACCTGAATCTGGACTGGCCTTGCGACTTGCTTCAGCCAAGAGGAGGTAGCACGACTATTGCAGAAGTAATGAATGGATTATTCTGCTTAGGATTCAGGATGCCTGGCACCGTCCATTCCCTCCCTCTGAGAAGTCAAGCTGCTATGGGGAAGGAAAGTTGAGACAGTTCTGTTGGGGAGGTCATAGGAAGAAGCCATTTGGGATGCTGTAGTCTCGGCCACACTTCCAGCTGGTATCCGTGGTCAACCTCATCACGTTCAGCAGAATTACCACCTGCGTTCAGCCAACTGAAAGCATGGTGAAGTTTAAGAAAGCCTCGTTTTCAGCCACTACATCTTGGGAGTGTTTGGTTAGGTAGTAATAGACAACTTTTTATTTTTGACAAACACTCCAGCACTTCTATTACTGTTGCCCCTCAAGCTGGACACGGTTAGTGGTATCCTTGCACCCCTTTCCCTCTTTCCTCATAGATTTTTGGTGTTATTTGTTTCCTCCCATTGCTCTTTCTGACATATAAATTTTCAATGGGGCTGAGCCCCGGTGGCGTAGTGGTTGTGCGCAGGACTGCGGCCCACTGGGATGGAGGTTCAATTCTGGCTCCCAGGAGCAAAGGCTGGGCCTCTTATTCCCACCACCTGAGGGCAGTGATGCCTAAAATAAAAAAATAAATAAAAAATAAAAATATTAAAAAAATTTTAAAAAGTAAATAAAAAAAATCTTCAATGGTGCATGGGCTTGGTGAGCCTGCATGATGGCAGCACCTCAACTCCAGAGGAATGAAAGAGAAGATTTCTGGCTTAGGGGTGGGGTGGGTGGGTGGTGGAAGTTGCAGCCTTCCCAAACAGAAGGATGTGTGAAAGGTACTAGAACCAGGACGGAGGTCGGCAACCATGACCCGCACTTTTTTTTTTTTTTTTTTGGCACTTGTGTGTCTGGTACCTAACTTTGGACCTATTCATCTTCTAATGGAAAACAACATCTTGATTCTCCTCTGGAAAGTGACCCCCTTTCTCACTCTCCACCCACACAGTTTGGGTGGGATTGACTGTAGGGCAGCCAGCCAGTCAGAACATTATACTTCTAGTGCATGGTTTGGGTCAGAGTCAACCTTGGCTCTGGTCAGGAGTAACCTTGGCTTTTTGCTGTCCATCAGGAAAAAAAAAAACAAAAACAAAAAAAAAACGAGGACTTGGGCCGTAAGGACAGAAGCTAGAGCTGCTGGCAGCCATCTTGCTACCGTGAGGAACAGAGTTGGAGAGAGGAAGAGACAGTGGTTCTGATCGCTTTTTGAATTTCACGGGAGCTGTTTTGTTATGCCAGCATATGCATTTTCTGTTGGTTTACACAAAGCCACTTTAAGCAGCATCCCCCATCATTTGTCACGTGTCAGGCCCTTATTAGTTTCCTTATCTAATTCCCACAGGAGGAGCCACAGGGAGGTCATGGTTACCTGTGGGGTTGTTGGTTTCAAGGTCTGAAAGCTGTTTGAAACCCCCAGCTTCTCTGAGGGAGAAAGACAGGACTTTCTACTCCCATAAAGTGACAGTCTCAGACACTTATGGGGCAGTTCCATTCTGTCCTATATGATCGCCCCGAGTCAGTATCGACTGGATAGTGGTGAGTCTGGTTTGGGGTTTAATATAAAGTGACCAGATTTTAAGCGGAACACCATTGACAGGGTCGGTGTGTGTGTGTGTGTGTGTGGGGGGGGGTGAGGGTGGTGTCTTGATTAAAGATTTGGTCGATATGGAGCAACAAAAATGTTTTGTTCATAGAACGCAAAAATAGTAGTGTAATACATTTATTTTAATTTTAAAACACCATGGGACGTTGTTAAATTGTTCAAAAGTGGCATGTCTGGTCACGTTAGTTGAATACCAACAGGGCCTCTCTGGAGAATGTATTAAGTCCATTTTACAGAGGAGGAAAGTGAGCGATTAAGTCACTTCCCCAAGGTCACAAGCAGGCCGTATTCCAACTCAAGACATCTGCTCTTGAGTACTTTTAAACCTTCTTCCTTCCTTGGTGGCTAGGAAGGATTCACAGAGGAGAGTGTGATACTTAACCCCAAGTAGACCTCTGCCCAGGGAAGAAAGGAGGTTTCCAGAAGAGCCTGAGCCATGACGGAATCTCACCTGAAATTCCCCACAGTCCTACGCTGGGGCCTGCACCAGCGCTGCTTCCCTCCTGCAAGGGCGCATCAGACCCCATTTCCACAGGGACACTGCTGTTCTCCTGACCTCTGAACCCAAGTGAACTTGGGATCTGCACTGAGGGTCTGTCCCACATAGTCCCTGTGGGGTCTTCTCCAGCCTGAGGATTCAGGGTGGGGCCTGCCTCCCACTGAGACCTGCACTCTTCACCCAGACCCCTATCACCCACAGGAGACCAGGGTGCTGCTCACAGGGTATTGAGAACAGAGCCATCAGAGACAAGGTTTCCTTCAGTACCCCTCCTTGCTTGAACTAAAATGAGTGATTATGGTGGCAACCCCCCCACCCCCTCCAAACAGGATCCATCTCAGGTCTCACCATTTTTCATCAGTGGTATAAGGGAACAATACAAATGAAACAAATGCCCAAACCTAACAAACTAAATCCCCAAACAAACAGCTCCCAAAGAAGTGTGTGTGTGTGTGTGTGTGTGTGTGTGTGCGCGCGCGCGCTTTCTTAAGTAACTCCTACACTTGCAGTTACTTTGATTTTCATTAAACCGAGCATGTGGCTCTGGGTATCAGTACGTGACATTTATTGGAGGTGTTTCTAGGATTCCCAGAAGTGGTCAAGGAAGGTGGGGAGAGATAGGCTGGCTGTCCCTTGGGTCCAAGATTGATAAACGGAAATTTCCCAGGTTTGGGGGCAGGGGTAGTGGGGACAGCGACAGTGGGGCAAGGTGCTGGAGGGGCGTACCGAGAAAATGAGTTTGGCGACGAGGCTCCTGCCCTGAACTAAGATATTCCAGGGCTTGAGGAAGTGAAGACGGCCAGGTAGGATAGAGGACGTGTCCCCTTGGGAGACCTAGGGTAAACGGAGGTCCAGGTCCTGGTTCTGACCGTCGCCTAGTAGGCAGTCTCGGATCTAGGTTTCGCCCGGCACAGGGCGCTCAGGAGGCTGACTACTTTGCTTTGGGCGGACATTTGGCACCTAGTGAGAGGACCCAGCCTAAGCAGACAGGGGAGGGCTCAGGTGAGACAGCGCAGACCCCTGCGAGCTTGCACAGTCTCCGGCCGCCGGACTCGCGGCGGCCCGGCCGGGGGAGGAGCTCGGCGCGGCCCCGCCCAGGGGCGGGGCGGAGGCGGGGTGCAGAGGACCGGGCGGGGTGGGAAGGGGACGCGAGGCGGAGCGGGGCCCCACACAGGCCGCGGCGGCTGGCTCCTGCCCCTGAGGTCCCGGCGGCGGCTGGAGGAGGAAGCCAGGCGGCTGGCGGAGGAGGGAAGGCGGAGGAGGCCGAGGCTGGAGCGCCGCTCGCCGCAGACGGACTTCCCCGGCTCCGCAGGGAAAGGTACCGCGCGCCCCTCTCCGCTCCGCGGCCCACCGGCGCTCGCCCCGCCGCTGGCAGGGGCTGCGGCCGCCCGCGGGAGCGGCGAGGGGCCGGGAGCGGCCCCCGTGGGCCCCGAGAGCTCGGCCGGCCCCGGGCTCCGGCCGCCAGCGCGGCGCCCCGGCGGGAGCTCGGCTGTGCGGCGTTGCCCGGGGCTGGTGGAGAGCGGTGGCGCCGCGCCCCCCTCGCGCCTCTGCAGGGAAGCGGCGGTCCGGCCCGGGGCGGCGGGGGTAGGAGACAGCCTGGTTCCCGAGGGCGGCGTGCCCGCCGGAGAGAGCACCCAGGCTGCCCAGCGGGTGCGCTCCGTGGGCGCAGACAAAGCCGGGTGCGGGCGCCCAGCGACGACTCGGGTGGCCCGGCGGGTGGCTTCGAAGAGACACCCGGGACCCAGGGAGAGGCTGCGTCCCCCTCCTTTGGGGCTCTGCGCTTCGGAGGCCTGGAGGCGAGCTTTGAAGAGCAGCATGAAGAGCAGCTATCTTGGGAGGACTCCCTAGAGGGTCGTCGACAGGGTGGGGGTCAGACTTGGAAAAAGGGTAGGGTGGGCTTGAGTGTACCCTTTAGGGGAGGGAAGCCACTGCCCTGGGGTTTGGGGATGGGTCTTGCTGGGGGCGGGGCGGGCAGCGAACCCCTTTGGTGTTTGCACAGCCTGATGGGGTGAGCTAGGTGGCGGGCATGTATGGTGAGAGGGGCCGCTGGCTGTTTGCAGAAAGTGACAATTGGTGTTACATCCCATGCCAGTCTGTGTGGGGTCACTGGGGGGTGGGCACGGATAGCGAAGGGGACTTGGGAGTGAATTTGAGAGATGTCCTGAGAAGTCCCACCCTTCTTCCACCTCTATCCACTTCCTTCTTGTGGGAAGAAAGAAAACCAAATGAACACCAAATCCACTGCCTTGGCTTCAGCTCCCTATCGCACAGAGTTGAACTGCGCTGTAGGGTGTGGGAAACGATGTATCTTTCTGAGAGCGGACAACCTCAGCTTCCTCCCTCAGTGGGCGTGAACCTCTGACCTTGTCTTCTATCCACCAAGGCTGTTTACCCCAAATTCCTACCACTTGGGTTCTAAGGTAGGATTTACTACTGTTTGCCTCACCATTGTTTATCAGTGGCTATTTAGTGTAAGACCAGCTTCTGCTATGCCACCTCTCACTTGACCCCTACTTTTTGACCATTCAGGCCCTTCTAGCTGTGACCCCATGTCTCCAGGTTCCCCTGACTTTGGTCTCATGCTCCTCTGACATCAGGCCTTCTTCCACTCCTTGGTCCAATAGCATCATTTTTTTTTTTTTACAGGTTTCCTTGTTCTCTTCCCCTGGCAGCCCTTTCTTAGTCTTCTTTGCCGACAAGGGCTTCATGAAACTAAATACTGGAGCCCCCCCATACCCTCCTCCACACTTCCCTTTCTCACCCCTTCCCTTCTATATACCTACGCCCTACCCAGCTCTTTCCTTGTGTGTGTGGTCTTCCAAATCAAGTATTACTTTCCAAACACATAGATTTCACATGTACATGATTTTCAAACTCACAGTGTGAAAAAGCAAATCTTGTCTGGGCCCAGCCTCTCCAGCTAATCATCCGTATGATGATATCTCCAATATCTCATAGATATGCAACAATATAGCCTGGGTAACATGGGACCTTTGGTGGCACCTCCCCAAACACGATCCTTCCCCGGCCTGGCCATTTCTTTAAAGATAGACAGCTGGTGGCATCAATTCTCTCCTCTGCCGCTCTCCACACATCTGGTTCAACAGAAAATCCTTTGACTTTTCCCCCCTGTAAAGTCGGTTCTCTTAATACCCCTGACTTCAGGGCTAACACCCCAGGTTAAGCCGCCATTCTGTTTTGTCTGAACTGCTGCGGTGGCTGCTCACTCTTCTTCCCGTGTCTGCACTTGCCCTCTGCTGATCCATTTTAATAGAGCAGCAAGAATGATTTAGAAAGAAAGAAATGAGATCACCCCACTCCTCCGCAACCTGGTGGTTTAGAAGAAAACAAACTTGGTGTGAAATCTCAAAACTCTCCCCTGACCCACTGGCCTCTCCATGGCAGATCTCCTGGCCTCACCCTGACCACTGTTCCCTTTGTGCCCTCCCTGACAACCATACCCAATCACTTATGCTTCTTTAATAACCTAAGTCTCTTCCTGCCCCAGGGCCTTTGCTCATGCTGATCCCTGGGGCCAGCATACTCTTCCACAGCCTTTAACTGGGCTGACTCAGCATCTTACCTTTTCCTTCTCAGCTGATACGTTCCTTGTTCACATGCCTTCCCTAACTGCCCAGTCTGGGGAGAGGTCTCCACCCTTCTCTAGTTTGTCAAAGTATCTGGTTTGCTCTCTTCGTTATGTTCATGCGAGCCGATAATTGCTTGTTTCATTTGTATGCTTATTTGACTCTGTCGGCTTTTCAAGGATTGAAAAATTGACCAGGGAGCCCACATACTACCTGGCACTGCTTTTGATGCTGCTCAGGTGGGAAGGTTAGGACGGGGCTAGACTGAGAGAGGTGGGTGCTGCAGATAGCATAGGAAGCCTAAAGTGGCACTAAGTGACCCCCTGAAGATTTTAATTTCCACAAAAACAGTTGCAAGAATCCAAGGTGGCCACTGGCCTCCAAAAAAGGGAAGCGGGAAAGGTCTGGGTGGTTTGAGGGCAGGGGAAGCATGGGGCATGTGGAGTCACTGCGGGTCATGGTGGGTTGAGGAAGAATGATTCCCTTTGTTCACTGTGGAGGAAGCACACCCAGGCCCGCTCAGTGGAAGGGTGGGCGAGCGCATGGTGGAGAATCCCCTCACTTGGGAGATGGCATGGCCTGGGCGGCCAGCTGGTGAGATTTAGTTTAGCATGCTCTCTTAGATGACTGCCAGGAGCCCAGCGCTGGGGCTCGGGGCGTTGAGGAGGGGAGAAAACTGGAGCTGAGGGATCTCATCGTCAACCCATGCCCGTTCCCCCACCCACCAAACGCACTGCCATTGAGTCGATTCCCAGAGAGCGCAGAACTATAAAGCTCTTTATGGAAGTAGAAAGCCTCATCTTTCTCCAGGAGAGTGGCAAGTGGTTTCGAACGGCTGACCTTGTGGTTAGCAGACGAATGGATAACCACACCACAACCAGGGCTCCTCCATTCCCCTATAGCATTCTTTGTTTTCACAGAGGAGGCTACTGAGGTGGGGGGTGGGGGGGGGAAGCTGGGCCCTGGGCAGAGTGGCCCTCTGAGAGGAGTAGTGGGAGGAAGGGTGGAGGGTCCAGCCATGGGACTGACATGTCTAGGAAAGACTTCGAGCATGGATGGGTGGGACCAGCTCATGGGGAAAGGGAAGGGAGGGGAGGGGGCTGAGAGTAGACAGAGAGCAAGAGATGGACCAGGGCTGTGGTGTGGTATACTCAGTATTCGAAGGATACAGCAAGCACGAAGGCCCTTAAACTGCTGTATAAAGTAGGCCTCATTCCCATCTTGCAGATGGAAAGACTGAAACACCTTTGGGCGACATTGCTCAGTGTCACACAGCTAAGTAGGAACAAAACCAAGATCTGTGGTCTAGGCAGCCAGAAGGTGGATTCTAACCCACTGCCTTCTGTAATTCTCTCAGATACACCCTGCCTGACTGTGGGCTTCTTAACCAAGGGGTGGGTTTTCTTGCCACCTGGCAAGATGTCTGGTTCTCGGTTGGGGGCCACCTCTGGAGGAAACCCTGCTTGGAGTAAGAGAAGGTGTCCCTGCAGGAAGGACATCTGGTACAGGTTGACCGGTCTCTTGTTTCTGCCAATTAGAGGTGCCCTATCCCACTGGGGTCAGCTCCAGCTGCCCCAGGGGAAGAGAGATGGCTGTGAGGTCCCTTGACCCAGGTTGGCACCTGGCCTGCCCTGAGGAGCGACTTGGAACTCAGGACACTGCCATCCTCTTCAGAAAACTCGAGGGAGTCACATCAGTGTGCAATTCAGCACAGGGTCTTGGAAGCAGAGGGTCCTGAAGTCCTGCCAGAGAAGGGGATGGCATTTTTCACCAGGACACTCCCTCACTCAACCTGGGGAGAAGCCAGGTTGACCACGGGGTCATTGCTGCCCAGCTGCCGAGTTGGAATGTCAGGATTTAAAGGACTTCTCCAGGCACCAGAGGGACGTCGGCAGTTGTCTGCAGAGGGTGCAGTGGCATGGGTCGAGCTCACATCTCAGACCCCTTGCTGGCAGATTGCTGAAGCTGGATTCTGATCCAGCCAAGCAAGCTCTGGGGTATGTGATGCACCGGTTCTGGCAGGCCATGCTACCTAGAGGGAGGACTTTGATCTGGGTTGGTAGGGATAGGAACAGGGGGAGTTCAGGAGAGACCTGAAGACATGAAGGCGGGGATGATCTCACCCCCTGTCGACCTTGTTTAAGGGGGGAGGTGGGTATCTGTACGGTGTGGGTGTGGGTTGTGCCTGGCAGGGAGATGTGTCAGAGTGGGCGAGGGCTGCAGGAGGGCCTTAGCTTGGAGAAGCTGCTGCCTGCGGGACCTCTGGGTGTCAGGGCACAGGCTGTGGGTAGCAGGCTCTTCCCAAAGCAAGAGAGTTGTTTTGGGCAACTGTGCCCCAGGGCCAACTGACAAGCAGGCAGTACACAGGGGACCTTATCTCTGCCCACAGCTGAGCCAGTCACTGGGGGAAGCCAATCTGAGGTTCACACCCTTCCTGCAGCCAGGATGGGGCCATGCTGGGGGAGAATACCCTGTGTCATGGCGTCTTCTTTTAAATGCCCTCAAGGACCCTGGAGCTGCGGCGCCGTCATCTCCAGCGGGCTGCGTGAGCACTCGCAACAGACCGTTTCTTTCACGTGGTAAAGGCTCATCCTCCACCCCAAGGCCACCTTCCTGGCCCCAAGGAATGGGGCATCTGGAATGCTTCTTGGCCCTGCCCCAGGTGGGCTTCTGCAGGCAAAGGTCTGCTCGCTTCCGAGGCCCCAGTGTTCTCTCTGTCAAATGAGAGGCCAGTCTCCTCCGAGGGGCTGGGTTCAGGTTACAGAGTTTGCTGGGGTGATGGGGCTGGGGTGTGGGGTGTGGGGTGCTGGAGCTTCCTGAGCACATTTTACTTGGTGTGATATTAACCCTTGCATGCTAGTGACGGAGTTGAGGGAGAGCAGTCTGCATGGAAGGACTGCCCAGCTTGCCTTGTTTTGAGGGCTGAGAGGTGAAGGTGGTGTCTCCCAGGACTCCTGGAGCCAAGCCCCGGGAGCAATGGTTGCTTTCCTCAGTTAGTGGCTGCCCCCCGAGGGCGTTGGTCAGGTGAAGAGGTCAGTGGGTTGCACTCATTCACCCCAAACTCCGGAGCATGGAGTCGATTCTGACCCATACCGATGTCAAACTATGCCGGGAATTTCCACACCTGTAAATGTTTAGTTTTTGGGAATAGAAAGCCTTGCCGTGCTGGTGGTTTTGAACTGCTGGCACTGTAGGTAGCAGCCCAAAGCATAACTCACTACACAATACACCAGGACTCCTGGGCTCACCCAAAGCAGGGTGGGGAGGAGAGTCACTGCCTCCGGGTAGTGCCTAGAAGGTCTTTTAGGGGAGGGCTTGATGTGCTGTCAGACCAAGCGCCCCAAACCCTCCCTCATTGCCATCTAATCAGTTCCAAGTAATAGCAATCTTAAAGGGGAGAGAAGAACTGCCTGGTAGGGTTTTCAAGAATGTGACCTTTAGGGGATCTGACCGCCTCAACTTTTTCCTTTAGAGCGGCTAGTAGATCCAAACTTCTGACCTTTAATTTAACAGCCCAGCACTCTCTGGGGCCCCAAGATGCTCCACTGATCCCCTAAATGGCAGGACTGGGCTGGGCACATCCCATCACCCTTGGGCCCCTGCCACTGGGCCAGGCTGTACCGAGTCAAGTGGGAGGGGTGCTTTTCAGAAAGATGATTCTGCTTGTGAAACCTCCAGGCTGTCAGCACCTGCGGGTAGCTAATATTTATAATGGACCAAACAGGGAAGAGCCTGAAAATTCACCCCCGTCTCCCCCCATCCCCCGCCCCCCTTTGGGAGATCCCAAATGCATTAAAGGGAATTAAAAGGATGCTATCAAGATCCATAGAAAAGGAACCATTTCACATGTTCCCAAATGAATCTGACCATGGAAAACTTAAAAACATAAAATTCTGGCTTCCTAATAATATCCAAGTGGCCAGGAAAATACACATCTGATGCAGAAGACTGTTGCTCCCCCCGAGTGCACAAACATGGGTTCAGTGGGCCGCATGGGGTCAGCAGTGCCAGCGAGGGGAGGCAGGATGGATGGGTGGATGGCTTTCTAGGGGACATGGACTTGGTGGGACGGACAGCATTTTGACTGTTCCCAAAAGACCAAACTCACTCTCATAGGGTTGAGTCTAGCTCACAGACACCCAGAGAACAGGGTAGAACTGCCCTCATGGGTTTCTGAGACTGATCTAAGGGAGGAGAAAGCCTCATCTCTCTCTCTGTCTATCTCAGTGGCTGGTGTTTCAAACTGCTGATCTTGCAGCGCAGGGGGGACCGTCAGTGAAAGAAAAGAACCCTGGAGAGGGAGGAACAGGTGGCCTGGAAGGGACCTGGATTAGAGCCAGCCCTGAGCTTTTGGGTCCACTGGATGGACGAGGAACATTGGTGGTGCCACGGGTTAAGCCTTGGACTGCCAACTGCAAGATTAGTGGCTCGAACCCATCAGGTACTTTGTGGGAGAAAGAGGAGGCTCTCTCTGCCTGTAAAGATTTATAGCCTCAGAGACCCCAGGCAGTAGTTCTACACTGTCCTACAGGGTCCCTGTGAGTGGGATTCAGGGTGAGTGAGTAAGAGACCTGGAAAGGCCTGTTGGAAGTTAGGGTTCTAATATTTGAACTCCCCAAACCTTTGGGATCCTGGCAGGGCCTACCGTCCTCCACCTCCCTGTAGGCAACTCGTTCTGAAAGTTCTCACATAGCTCTGCACCAACAAGTTTAATAGAGCAGGGTTGTCATTTCTGCACAAGTATCTAAATTCACCCTGTTCAACGGGGGGCGGAATGACCTCTTTCTGAGGGTTGTCATGACCTTGGCATATGCGTGGCCACCCTAAGGTGGGTGCTGCTGTGGTAGGAAGTGGACGGGAGACACCAAAGGCAGTGTGCAGCTTGGGCTGGGGTCCTGATTACATCAGAGCTGCACACACATGGGGCGGAGTGAGGCGAGGGCCAGGCTGGCCGGCTGGCTTCTTGAGGGAAGCCTTGTGGACCTAGCCTGGGTGTGGGAGCTGGAGAATCTGGCTGCTGGGCACAGGTGGTGAGAAAGGGACGGGTAGCCTGAGGTCAGGGAGGAGGTGGCAGGCACCTGCTTTGATTCATTAGGCCGGGCAGCGGGGAGCTATGGGAGGTCTTTGAGTGCAGCAGTGATGGGTGGGAGCAGTGCTATAACTGGAACACGTGGCTGGTGTGCAGCAGAAGCAGGTTCAAAGGCTCACGGAACCTCCCTGCCCTGCCCATTGAACACCCTCAGAGAACAACTGCCCCCTTTCATGGCTAAAAGTATGGGGAGAGGTCAGGTTGCTTAGGCGCCCCTTATCCCAGGAACTGAGTCATTTTCCCAAAGCACTAAGAATCTCACCCTTGTCACCTTCCTGGAAGCACTGGGTGTTGCAAGGGAGGGAGGCCATGGTGGAGGGCTCAAAGGTCCCGGCTTCTATTTCCTTTTCCTTCTCTTCTTGTGGTTGGCAGGGACCGTGGGTCATTGAGGCTGCCCTGCTGTGCCCCTCACCACACCTAATTTCCTCCACAGCTTAAGGACTCTGTATTTAGGCCCGTGGAGGGGCAGGAGGTTTGATATTTCAAACAGTGACGCAGGAGATGGGACGGAGGGGCCTGGGTGGTGAAGCCAAGTGCATTTTCTCCCCCAGCCCTGGCCAAACGCTGCCCCTTTTCTTCCTCAAACAGGAAGAACCCAAGGTTCTTCTTGCCCTCTCTCCGCCAGGGGCCCGGAGGGTGAGGATAAAGAAAAGTGTTGGCCTTGGCTCTGCCCGAGCACCGTGGCCTGGCAGGAGAGTGCAGCACCCCAGCCTCCCTCAGTTCAGATCCCTTTATCCTCTAACCAGTTCTTGCTGGGAGTATGTTAAGGAAGGTGTGATTGAGGACCCAGGAGGAAAGAGTACTTGGAAATGAGAGAGATACCAGGTCGAACACGGAGCCCAACTGCCCCTTGCCAACTTTGTGCCAGGCTCCTGCCCCTCCCCCCACCACCCCACGAAGCCTGAGCTGTGACCCCATTTCACAGATGGAGACAGTGGCAGAGCCAGCAAATGGCATGGCTGGGTCTTGAACCAGGGCCACCAAGTCTGCTGTCCTTCCTCTCCTCACGGTCCTCCTAGAGCCTGTCCCCAAACCTGCAGTGGTGTCTCCCACCTGCCACCAAACCTCCCCAAACCAGCTTCAGCTCAGCTGCTCCCAGAAGAGCTGGCAGGAAGTAGACCTGAGTCACCTAGACATTAGGGTACCCTGCAAGCAGAAGTCACCCAGGACCTCCAATTGGGCAAACCGTCTTAGAAAGTTTAAAGCCAGGCTTTGAAATGCTAAACACATACACAAGCTTCCTAGTCAATTTTATTTTGGAATAGGAATTTCCAAAGTCACTCACAAAAGCTTTAAGTTATTCTGGAAAAGGTGTGGAGTTTGCAGAGCAAATCAAAGGGCAGCAGTGTTCTGGGTTTCTTTGGTTGGTGGATAGAAGGAACGAGGGGGCCCGTCCTCTGTTTGAGCACCTTACTAGGTGAACCTGGAGATCCCGCTGCATCAGGGGGCAGGCTGGGGACTCTCTCCCAACCTCCTTTCCATTGAACAATGGGGCTTTGGGGGGTGAGGCGAACTACTCCGCACAGAATGCTTAGGTCTGCACTTCAACCCCCGCCAAAAAAAATAGCTCAGCAAAAAGAAAAAGAAAAAAAATTTGTGACTGCAAGGATGATAGAATTACAAGGAGTCTTTCTCCATTTCAAAAGCCGGTGAGTTAGTCAGTCACTTTTTGAACTCAACCAAAGGGTTTGGAGAATATGTGTATTGTCTACACTGGGTGCCTTAACTCCGTAGGTGTTTTCATGGATTAAATCCCAGGGTTTGAGCTCAGGGCCCACGTGCCTGTTTTGAAATGAACAAAGCTGGCTTTTCAGACCAAGTGCCTGGGAAGTAGCAGTGCTGCCTCGGGGCTTAGCTTTACTGGGGGAACCCTTGGTTAGGGGCCCCTACGTACTTGCTAAAGGAGTGTGTGTCCCGCCCCCCCCCCCCCCCCGCCCCCCACCGTCTCCCTTTCCCTCCCTTCCTCCCTCCCTGTCTCGTGGTCCCAGGAAGAAAAAACCCTGCTGCTGAGAGAGAGAGGGTGACTGGAGGGAGTCTTGCTCAGAGAATGGATTCCCTTTTACAAGGGCAGAAGCAATTAGACCATGGTCCCTGCCCCTACTAATGGAGGGCCAACCATGATGGTGAAAGGCCATGGCCTGCTACACCTTAGTACCCCGCAAGCTTTGAGCCAGTCTCCTCAGGGCAGGGATTCTAGGGTGGCCTACAGCCTGCCCTCACCCCTACCCTCCCAACCTAAGCACCTGGCTATGAGGCAGGTGGCCTCCTGATGTGTGGCAGTCCCAGGTTTTGGCCATGCAGCTGGCCTGGGTTGTCAGGCTTTGGGACAGCTCATGGGAGTGCCAAGTGCCTGACACCATGTGTGCAGTGCCAGTTAGTGAGTGTGTGGGGTAAGGCAGAAGCAGTGCCAAGCAAGGGCAGTCTCCAGGCCTGGCCACTGGGGAAGCTGGATGGAGCCTGAGAACAGGGCAGGAGGTACGACTAAAGAGACGAGCAGGAGTGGGAGGGACGGGGCTGTGTGTGTTCCTTGGTCCCAGCTCAGCCCCTCCCTCTATCTGAGTGGCCTCCACAGGCCCGTGAACCTCTTCAAGCCCATTTCCTTCTCAGCACATTGGGTGCCAGGAGGGCTGTGCATATTCAATCATATGATGAATCCGAAGTACCCTGTGGGAGGCCTGGCACAGGAAGGGCTTGGTGCATCGAGGTTGGCTAGGGAGTTTGTCTGGCGGCTGTGGTGCAAATAAATGGTATGCGCTCAACACCAACGTACAGGTAGGTGGTTCAGATCCTCACAGTGGCGCCACTGAAGAGAGGCCATATGTTTTCTGTAAGGATCACCGCCAAGAACATGCTGTGGAACAGTCCTGTGCCCGCTCACACAGGGTCTTCATGAATCAGAATCGACTTCCAAACAGTAGATTTTATCCTGCGCCTATTTTTTTTTTGGGGGGGGGGGTCCTTGTGTGATCAGGCATGTCACCTGCTCTAGTTATCACCCCGTGTGAAGTTATAGGAGAGATGGCTTTGCAGGCAGGTCCTTTAAGCTGGAGAAGACTCTGCTTCCATCCCCCAGAATGCGAACAGCCCCAGACGCTGCAAGTTTGGGACAGCTCTTGAGACTTCTATGGGGATTGTAAGGTCTCTTTGGGGAGGCAGGTCCCAGGCCAGGCTAAATATGTCCCCAAGACTCAGCAGAGGATCAGGTGAGGGCTCATGGGAGACCCCTCCCCCCCAGGACTGGAAGCACCAACAAGTTCTGTGGGGAGTCACGAGGGACGAGGGCCACCAAGGGGGAACCGCGCCTGGCTGAGTTTCTCACGAGCCTGTTCTTGAAAGAGTAGGTGGGAAGTGCTGACTGGACTCTTCTTCACCTCAAGGGAGAGGGGAGAAGCCTCATGGTTGGCTTGGGGGAGCACCCCTTTATCTACTGGCTTCCATCTCTGCAGAATGGGTGGGTCTGTGGGGTCGGGGGTTGGGCAGGGCCATGCCACCAGATGGTGCCTAATGAAGTGAAGGCTGAATGTGTGTGTGTGTGTGTGTGTGTGTGTGTGTGTGTGTATTTTCTGGGCACTAGGAAAGGCCTGGGCTCTAGACTAAGAGTGTGGGGGCCCAGCTCCCATCTCGGGTCCTAGGCCAAACTATTGGGCTTCCATAGCTCCTCTTTCCTGTCTCAAAGACTTGCCACGAAGTCCAGGGGCCAGCCAGTTGACACAGTTGGAATTTGTCAGGGTTTGCCCCAG
>PVJH01023952.1:0-33957 GCA_004026705.1 Nesogale talazaci
GGTGATTGACAGGCCACTGGCCACTTCCTGTCTCCCAGGCCCCCAGCCTGGCTCCATCTGGGAGGCAGGAAGTGGCTGGGGGGTGGGAAGGAGCTGGGCCCTCCCACTGAGGGTCCCTCTGGCCTTCTCTGATTTAGATGGGATCCACACGCTCACCTGCGCCCTGATGTTGCTCAACACGGACCTGCATGGACACGTGAGTGGGGCGGGTCCTCTCGCCAACCAACCTAGCGGGAGCTGCCCGGGGGTCCACTCTCTGCCAGCCCCTTGCTGAGGCTTCCTGCTCCACGTTTCTTGGCGTGGACCCGGGGGCTGGGCCGTTTGGCCTCCCCTCAGGTTTCTCCTCTGAGGTCTGCCTATGGCCTTGGCCTGACTGGGAGAGAGAACCGCGGGGTCACATGGGGGTTCAGGAGGCGCTGAGTAAGCTGTGGTCCCCTGGCTCGCTTGCTGGGTCCACAGGCCTTGAGAGCTGTGCCGGGCCCAGGCCGCAGCAGGCCCTGTGCTGCTGCTTCTCAGGTCTCAATAACAACTTCTTCCTTCCTCTGTCTGCTCCGGGAACCCCCCCTTTGGGCTCTCTCGCCCTCCCTCAGGTGGTAAGTGTAGCTGGTGGTGTGCATGTCTCTGTGTGCCTGGACGCCCATCTCCATGTGACTTCTGTGTCCCTGTCATGCCATCTGGACCCTCCCTACATGACCCTGCCATCATTGCTCAACCAGGGGCGGCCAGAGCGCCCCCCCCCCCCAAGCTCGCTTCCACATCGGGGTGGTGACATTTTGGTGACTCACGGGGGCATGGTAGGCCAGAACGTCTGGTTCCAGGGCCAGCAGGCGCGTTCAGGGGGTGCGGGGTGGAAGAAAGGGCTGGGAGGGATGCCGCTTGAGATCCGAGCCTTGCCACCTCCCTGTGGTAGCTGTGTGGTCCTGGGCAAGTCGCCGACCCCTCTGAGCACCAGGTTCCAGAGCGCCAGGGGGAGGATGGGGAGCGGCAGTCCTATAGAGGGCGGAGTCCAGTGAGGATTTTATGATGAGTCATAGTATGGCATCAGAATAGCTAACCCATCAAGTCCCTTTCAACTTGCTGTGACCCTGTAGGACAGGCTAGAACTGCCCCCAGGGCCTCTGAGGCCACAGCTCTTTATGGCAGTGGAAAGCCTCATTTTTCTCCTGGCTTCGGCAGCAGTTAGCGGCCCAGCGCATAACCACTGTGCCACCAGGATGCCCTAACACACTTTATTAATATTAACATTAGACAACAGCCAGGATGTTCAGCTCAGGGGCCTGGGGACTATGGTCAGAGGGCAGTGACACTCAGCTGGACTCCTGGCCCATGGGGTCAGCTGGACCTGCGGCAGGCTCATGCACGGGGTCCCTCTCCTATCAGGGAAAACAAGAATCCACAGCCTGGACCCAGGCTGCCTGGGCCAGGACCTGCGTGCGAGGCGGGAGAGGCTCGTGCTGCCCATGTGGGCTCTTGGGGGAGGCAGCTCACTTTGCTTTCTGAGGGCAGCCACTGCTGGGCTCGTTGTCCCCGATGTCCCTTCCCCTCGGGCCATTGCGATCATCAGCCGCCCTCCCGTCCATTTTGCCTCACCACGGACTCTGCCCGGCAGAGCCATGCCTGGCCTGGCTTGGGTCATCCCCACAGTGGTGGGTAGGTGTGAGTTCCTTGTTGCAGTCCCTGGCTCGATCCGTCTCGGGAAGGGTCTGCCTCTTTTTCACGGGCCCTGCACTTTCCCGAGTGAGATGTCCTTCTGCAGAGCCTCTCCTGACCCCGTATCTGGAGCCCTGGTGGCGTAGTGGCCTCCACCTTGGATTGCTGCCCACGTGCTGCACCACGGTAGAAAGAGGACGCTTTCCACTCCAGGAAACGGTTAGGAGGCATTAGAACCCTGCGTGAGCTCAGCGGCCACCATCCAGTGACCCCCTACCCCGGGGCCAGCCTTGCCCCCCAGCCCGGAGCTGGGTGGCCAGTCGCGGTCCATGGCCCCACGGCTAACGAGAAGCATCACCCCTTTGATGGAGGCGGAGGCCTTGGAGGGTCACTCGTGTCTGCCACACTCAGATCCCGAGGGGTCTCTTCTCTCTCAGGGTGGCACTGCTCGGCGAGGAGAGGCAAGGATTTGGGGTCAGGGTCCTCTACCTTTCTCGACACGGCAGCTGTGGGGCCCTGGGCAAGGGCTTAATGTCACGAAGCCCCTGACGGGAAAGCCCTGGGGAGGTGGCCCACGTGGAGCATCCAGCCGCCGCCATTGCCGGGGCTTTTCCTCTCCTCCTCTCGCCCTGCCGAGCAGGGCCTGGTGGGATGCGGGGGTCTCGGGAACCCAGCTTCCCCATCCCCCCGCCCCAGCTCTGGTCAGAGAGGAGCGGTAAAGCAATGTGAGACTCGGAGAGGCGGGCCAAGCAAGACCCTCTCCCCTCCCATGAACAGGGCCGGAAAGGAGCACCTGCCACCATCCACTTGGAAGAGAGGACACGTTGTTGTAAAAGGCAGTTGACCCATGAAAGGACAAAGCAAGTGGGTGTGCTGAGGGTGGAATTGGAGAGTCCGGGAAGGTCTCTCTGAGGAGGCAGGGGTTGGGGAAAAGAGCTGGGGTTCAGTTAGAGCCAGCCACACAAGACCTGGGACAGAGCACCCCCAGGAAGAGGGGCCAGCAAGGGCCAGGGCCCTGGGACACATTCCAGGCCCAGAAGAAGGTCAAAACCATAAGAAGCCAGTGGGAGGAGGAGCCTGTGGTGCCGATTCTGATAAGGGGCTTTAGGTTTTATTTCAAATGTTGGGAAGACACCAGGATTATCAGCAGGGAGATGGACACGATTTATGTGCTAGAAAGGTCCTGGTTTCTAAAGAGAAAGAACGGTGGCCACTTCTCTTGATGGCTAGTGTACGGGGAGCTTGCACGGAGGCTCCTGTTTGAGCCTAGGTAGGAGAGGCTGGTGGTTTGCGAGTTAGGACTTTGAACCTGGAGAGAAGGGTCCTCTTGAGGGTGAGTCTGACAGGACTTGTTGAGGGGTTGGTTATGGAAAGAGAGGTGTACGAATGGCCAGATCATCCAGCTGAGTGATGGCGGCCTTTGTGGAGATGAGGAAGAGACTTTTCTCTGTGTGACTTGAGTTCTATTTTGAACATGGCATATTTGCCATGCCCATTGGACCTCACCATGGGGCTACTCATGAGGAAATGGGGTAAACAAATCTGAGTGTCAGTGGAAGAGGTGTGGGCTGAAGTGAAGAACTAGATGACCACTGTCAGGCTCCCGGGCCTGGTGGAGGGGGCTGGAGAAAGAAGCAGTCCCATGACCACACTCTAAGATGCACTATCATCCAGCGGTCAATCAAAAGAAGCAAAGGAGGCTGTGAAGGAGAAGCTGGGGAAAGTGGTGTCTCAGAAGGCAGGAGAAGAAAATGTCTCAAAAAGGAAGTAGTCAAGTTTTCCAGGATTCACGCAAGAGGACATCAGAAAAGCGGTCACCGGGGTTGGAATGGTCACTGGTGGGAACAGTCAAGATCTTGGAGATGTTTCCAAGAGCCCATTTGGTGGAATGGAGAGAACAAAGGTCAAGTTGAAGGACGCAGAAATGTTGGTGGGAGATAAGGAAGCAGAAGCTCTGGACACCTCTTTTAAATATTTTGCGGCGATTTCCCTCAGAGCCCGCCCGGGAACTCACGATGCTCCCATCCCTTTCTCCGCTCTCCCGTCCCCTCTGGGAGTTCTTTTCCCGCCTCAATAAAGTCTTTCTCAACCTCAGGGAAAAAAAAGAAAAGAGAGATTTTGCTCCGAGACAAAACCTGAAATGGGCCAATGGTCAGGAGGCTAAAGGAGAGATTTTACAATCTGATGAGGCCGTGCGTCTCTGTCAATCGCGTCAACCCAATGGATCATGGGAAGCTGATGATGCAGGAATGAGAAGGGAGGATGGAGGTTTCTCTTGAGATAAGAGGCAGCCTCACAGGTGGACTGTGGCTTTATGGGAGTGGGGACAGTTCACACCCCACCCCATAACACCTCATAACAAAGGGGTGGTAGTAGTGGGAAGGCAAGGGGCCTCTTGTCTGGTGGCATCTATTTCTTCATCAAAACTTGAGGCATAGCCACACTAAGAGTGAGGTGAAGAAGAAAGAGACAGAGACAGAGAGAGCACGAGAGCACCCTGTGAACAGTGGTTATGTGCTGGGCTGCTAACCCTCAAGGCAGCAGTTCTAAAGCACCCGCCTCTCTGAGGCTTCCCACTGTCAAGAGTTACAGTCTTGGAAACTCACAGGGGCTGTTCTTCCGTGTCCAAGAGGGCCACTCGATATGAGTCTGAACTGTCTGGGTGGCAGTGAAGATGTCAGGCACTTGCTGATCGACAAGTGTCACGCCAGGCAGGTGGGCTGGATCAGCATGGGCTGGATCCAGACGCTCAACATTTCCCCTGCCTCTGTTGTTAAGGTGCCTTCAAGGCGGTCTGACTCATCTCAAACTCGCCGTCATCAGGTTGATTCTGACTCAGAGAACAGAGTCGAATGGTTCCCGCGGGTTTCTGGGATTGTAAATCTTTATCCACACCGAAAGCCCCGTTTTTCTTTCCTGGAGCATCTGGTGGTTTTGAACCGTTGACCTCAAGGTTACCAGCCTGATGTGTATCCCCCTCCATCACCAAGGCACATTGCCCCTCGCCTCAGAGGGACTCACAGTGCTTTATTGAGGGATACAACCCTGCCCGGCCTGTCCTGCCCCAGCCTCACCATTGTCATGCTTGGGCCCGTTGTTGTAGCCTCAATGCCAGTACCTCTCAGGGAGGGTCTGCCTCTTCCTCCTTTTGTGCTGGCCTTCCCTTTTTGCCGAGCATGATGTTTCCTCCAGGAAACGGTCCCTTAGGACCATCTACCCAAAGCACCCCAGAGAAGCCTCACCATCTCCGCATGGAAGGAGCACGCTGGTCGGTCTTCTGGCAGTCCACGGTCTATTCAATATTCTGCATTCGCACCAGGGTTCCAATGCCTCGATTCTTCCGCGGTCTTTTTCATTCATCGGCCAGCTTTTACATGCGTGCGAAGAGACGGCGAAGACTCGCCTCAGCGACTCGCCTCAGCCTCACCCTCATCCCAGTGGGAGGACCTGGGAGGGAAGGAAGGTGGAGATTTGGACTGAGCCTGGGCAGAGTCAGGAGCCCCGCGGGTCTGAGGCTCCGCGTTGGGCTGCGTGCAATGCGTGGGGCGGCCGTTCGAAACCACCGGCAGCTCCGTGGGAGACAGACTGGACTTTGTGCGTCCGACAGCAGTTACAGCCTCGGGAACCCAGGGGGTCCCTGTGAGTCAGCGTGCCCTCTTTGGCAGTGAGTCCAGTGAGAGAGGCAGACCGTGCAATATCTTGGGACTGTTTCCCCCCCCCCAGAAACCCTTGCTACCCACCGCGGAATTTCCCCTTCCCAGCGGAAATCGAACAGCAGTTCTCCCTGCGTGGTGGGCAGAGAGCCAGCAAAGCACCAGAGAGCCGTCTGGGCAGACTGGTGTGGTGATTTCCCTCTAGTCTCGTAATACAATTTCCTTGTGTGAAAACCCCATTTGGTGCCTCTCAAAGTAAATCTTTATTTTGGGAAAGTCAGAACCTGAAGCTTTGATAAAAATCCTCAAAGGAACATATTTACCATTTTCTTTTTGAAAAGTGGCTTTACTGTCATATACTGCACATATCATGCACTTCCGTAGCTCAACCATAGAGGAAGAGTTGCACAGTCCATTTTAGAACATTTTCTTCTTTCTCGCCCTCATTGTTATTAGTCCCCACTTCTCCCCCACATAGCTGGTATGGTAACCACTTCTTTTGCAACCGATCTGTCATTTGATTTCTTGACCGTTACTTCTAGGAATGTTGAGGGTCGATCCCAGGAAAAGAATCAGGCTGTTATCAGATTGCTGTCCGCAGGTCCGGTTGTAAAAGCTTTTGTTTTACGTATATTGACTTGCAATCTGCACTGAAAGCTGCAGACAATCTTTGTCCTTCATGAGCAACCTCCTCAGGTCCCCCTTGATTTCAGCAGGCAAGCCCGTGTCATTTGTGTATCACGGGGTGTTAGTGGACTTTCTTTCAATTCTGTTGCTGAGTTTCTTTTTTACACAGTTTGACTTCTTGGATTTTTTGCTCAGCCTGCAGATTGAATAAGTATTCAATCTTATGCACTCAAATACCTGCTCAGTCTTATTCAATCCCATAAGATTGAACACAATCCAGGCACACACCTTTCCTGATATTAAACCACGAAGTTTGAACGTTGTTTTATTTGAGCAATTGCCCCTAGGTCTACCTACGTATTGGTTCCCGTCGAGCACGTGGTTTGGAATTCCCATTCTTGGCAACGTCATCCACTGTTTGTTCTGATCCACAGAGTCAGATGCTTCTGCAGCGTCAATGTCACTCAAGCTGGCATCTTTCTGTTCTTCCCTGCTTTCCGCTAAGCTCCTTGGAGTTTAGCAATGATACAGCCCTCATTCTACACCCTCTTCTGAATCTGGCTTGAATTTCCAACAGCTCCCTGCCCAGGTGCTGCTGCAGCTGTTTTAAAGTGATCTTGAGCAAAATTCTACTTGACTGTGATATTGATGCAATATTGTTTGATAATTTCGACATCCAGTTGGGTCACCTTTCCTTGGAATGGGCACAAATATGGATCTTGTCCAGTAGGTTGACCAGGTTGCTGTCTTCCAAATTTCTTGGCACAAATTAGTGAGGGTCTCCAGCATTGCATAGTTTATTAAAAACATTTCAGTTGCAATTCCTGGAGTCTTATTTATTTATTTATTTTTGCTAATGTTTTTAGTGTAGCTCAGATGTCTTTCTTTAAATTGTCTTTGATTGCATGCTATCTCTTGAAACACTTGAATGTTGACCAATTCTTTTTTTTTTTTTGACCAATTCTTTTTGGTACAATGACTCTGTAATTCTTTCTTCTTTTGGTGCTTCCTAAATTATTCAGTATTTTGCCCCGGGAATCCTTCAATATTTCAAGTCCAGGCTTGAATATTTTCTTCAATTCTTTCAGCTTGAGACATGCTGGACATATTCTTCCTTGTGAGTTTCTAACTCTTATATGCTTTCCTCGCATATGCTTATAATGCTTTCCTTTGTCTTCTCTAGCTTCCTGTTCAGCGTTGTTATTTCTCCCCCTTCCCTTTTTAGCTCCACTGTGTTTAAAAGCAAGTTTAAGATTCTCTCTGATGTCTTTCTGCTATCTGGTGGTTAAAGAAAAAGGAATTCAGAACTTGGGAGAGAGAGCACTTGGCCCGCCTCGAGCAAAATCTTCTGCTTGGACTTTCTGAGTCTCAGTCCAGCATAGCAGGTGCATTGGTGAAAATGGAGTTTTGTGTCTCATAAGACAGAACTCTGCCTCACTTCACCCACCCCTTGGAGTGTTGGCTGCCCCACTGTTCAGGGGAGAGGGAGAGCCAGACGCAGACCTTGTACTCAGGAGTCAAGACCTGGTGCCCTGGGACCTTGGGAGAGCTAAGCGAGGAGTAGTGAGTGAGAGCCGAGGTTTGTGTGCAAGCCCACTCGTCCCTTCTACGCCCTTGCTGGGTGCCCAGGGGCACTTTTCCTTCTTGTACTTTAGTTTCCTTGTCAAATGGAGATGTTGATACTACATAGTCACCTCCCCTGTTCCTTTTGTGAGGAGGAAATACACTTAGGCATATAAAGATCAAGACCTGGAAAACAGCAGGCACTCCAGAATGTCACCTGTCACAGCAGTTACATCAAGCCTGATTCCTTATCTGGGCTTGTGGGGAGTCCCTAACTATTAGGATGTTGAGGGTCCAGGGGGATCTTGAGTGTGCAATGACTGTGATCTTTCGGAACAGAGGGACAGCTGAGCAGTTTCATTGTCATCACTGCCTTTACTACTGCCTCATTCCCTCTGGCTTGGGGGGTGGGGTGGGGAAGGCAGGGTGCAGAGGCCACCGCTGTCTCCATCCCTACTCTCAGGAAGAATCCTGTCTCCATTACAGAATATCGGCAAGAAGATGTCCTGCCAGCAGTTCATCGCCAACTTGGACCGGCTGAACGATGGCCAAGACTTTGCCAAAGACCTGTTGAAGGTATTGCCTGTCAGGAGGGAGTATCTGTGTCTGAGGCGGCTGAAAAAGGGTTCGGTCTCTGCACTACTAAATCTTGACCTTCCAGATTCTTAAGCTCGGGTGTGGGTCACCATAACATCTGGAATACAGTGAAAAAGAGACGAGTCAGCTAACCTTTCAGGATTACATGTTCTCTGAGCCCACTACCATCAGTCTTGTCATGGGAGCCATCACCATTTCCATCACCATCATGCACACCCACCACTGGGATGGTCACCACCTCCACCCAAACCAGCCCCAACATTGCTGCAGGGAAAAGACCATCCACCCTCGACATCAGCAAGAACCAAAGGAAGCCAGTTCTCTCTTGAGATTGGAGTCCAGATTGGAACTCTTGTTGCCCTCCAAAGCCTGGTCAGGTCTTTTCCTTGAAGGAAGAGCAGTAAGTTTGGGGGAGATAACTTTTTTTTTTCCTTAAGTGCTTTTTTTTTTTTTTTGGCATCACTGCTCTCTGGTGGTGGAGTCGGAGGCCCAGCCCCACTGCTGGAATTGAACCTCCGTCCCAGTGGGCCGCAGTCCCGCACGACCACTACGCCACTGAGGCTCAGCCGGAGATAACTTTTTGAGGGGCTTAATGATACCATGGACTGTGAGTCTGGAGGTCACAAAAGAGGACATGATTTCTACCACTCATCTTGTGATAATTGTCTTCTTCACTGCCAAGAAGCACTGGTTTGAAATATATTTCTGAGTGAAATCAAACAATTCCAGACCCACCACCTCTCTCTGCACCTCTCACCATGTGCTCTTTAACCCATCTTCTTACTTCTTCACCTATGTCCACTTTTTTGTTTTTTGACCATCACTGCCCTCTGGTGGTGGGAGTAGGAGGCCCAACCTTTGATCCTGTGGAGCTGGAATTGAACTTCCCTCCCATTTGTTCGCAGTCCCGCGCACAACCACTACGCCACCAGGGCTCAGCCCCTATGTCCACTTTTTAACTCCCATGTTCACTCACTAATCCTCCCATGCATGCATGTCCATCCACCCATCCATTCACCTACCCATCCACCCATTCGCTCAATCATCCATTCATCCCCTCCCAACTCTGTACAGCCCCAAACACTCGCTCATTCATCTAGCTATATATTTTTCACACATAAAATCACTTCCCACCAACCCCTTAACCCCCATTGATCCATCCATCATTCCATCTACTCATAATGTCTAAACTCTCCCACAGACACTTGCCATAAACCCACCCATTCCTCATTATTTCATCTTTCCTTTAGCTTCCCTATTTAACTACCTATCCCTCACTATTTATTCTCTCCACTGTATCCATCTCCTCATCCTCTCATCCATCCATCCATCCTCCCATCCATCCATCCATCCATCCATCCATCCATCCATCCATCCATCCATCCAGTTGAGCACTTACTGCCCACTGAGCTCTGGTTTATATATTGGAGTCTCGGTGATGAACAAGATAGACTACCCTTGATCTTGTGAAGCTAGGGGTGTGCACATCATGCACCCCCACCACTGGGATTATCTCCACCTTCATCAAAACCAGCCGGCGGAGATATACATTAAACGAGCTGCAACTGAAATGTCACACAAATGCACACCCACTCACGTACCCATCAGACAAACCAGACTCAAGCACACACTTTGGCCCACTGCTTCTCTCCATGCACATTGCTGGAGGAGGTGGGGATTTCTCTGACTCTTCACCTGGATCCCTCTCTCTGCCTTTCCCCCCCACTCCAGACGCTTTACAGCTCCATCAAGAACGAAAAGCTGGAATGGGCCATGTGAGTAGCACCCATGGACTTAGACATAGGGAGACGGAATCACTGGGAGGGGGAGTGGTTGGGGGCCAAGGGACGCCACTTCAGACACTCTCCAAGGTGCTGATTCTTTCTGACTCACGGCTCTGGCTAGCAGATGATGCTGAGTTCTCCTGTGGGCTTCTTTTCTGTCTTGGTAAAAAATCTGCCATGTTTACACTGCAGTGGGATAGACTAAACCACAGCTTGAGCTCCATGATGACCACAGTGAGTCTGTGGCTCTGACCATTCCACCACAGTTCCCAAGGATGACAAGTCTTTCTCCTTGGGGTGATTAGAAAGCAGGAGTTATGCACCTTTTGGGGCCTATAGGAATGGCCATGCTTAGGTGGTGACCGGGACGCTTCCAGAATCTGGAAAGGAGTGCGGTGGTAACCTTGCAGGGGGCGTAGTGACAGGCTTCTGGGGAAAGCGACCTCCTCTCCCTGCCATGCCTTTCCAGGCAGCTGAGCTTGCAGGCCCTTGTCATGTTCTCAGATGGGCACTCCAACCCCACTGGGAAGGAGGGGCATTCTCGGCACCTAGACCGCAGGACCTTATGTTCTGGCCCTGCCTTTCTGCACATGAGTGTGGGCAGCAGCTTCAAACAGCCCTTCTCAAGGTGGGAAGGGCGAGAGTCAGGTCCCCAACTTTGTGATCGAAGTTGATTAGATTAATATTGATGAAGATTGGAGCTGGGAGGCCAAAGATGGAAAATCAGAGGTCAGAAGGGAGGACGAAGGGGAACGATCTAAATCTGTGGTCTGGAATGAAAAGCTCCAGTTTCTGCCCCGCACAGCTGCCCTTCACCCTTACCCTTGCTCCCAGAGGGTTGGTTGGTGGGCAGAACGGGGTGTCAGTGTGGGGCCGCGGCCCACCTGGAGGTGGCGCTCAGGCCTAGTCCTTCTCTAGTGATGAGGACGAGCTGAGGAAATCCCTGTCCGAGCTGGTGGATGACAAGTTTGGGACAGGCTCAAAGAAGGTGACAAGGATCCTGGACGGTGGCAACCCCTTTCTGGATGTCCCACAGGCTCTCAGCGCCACCACCTACAAACACAGCGTGCTGACCCGGAAGACTCATGCCGACATGGATGGCAAGAGGAGTAGGTGTCAGGTTGGGTGGGGCAGATGGGGCTCCAGCCTCCCTGGCATGCTGCCCGGGTGCACACACAGGTGGACAGATGGGGGGGGGGCACCAGGCTGGGGGATACTGAAGTGGATGCTTGAGACCGTCCAATTTATACACGCCCCTCTCCAGCTCCCCGAGGGAGGCGTGGCTGGAAGAAATTCTACGCGGTGCTCAAAGGAACCATCCTGTACCTGCAGAAGGTGAGAGGCTGCCCCAGCGCTCCTGCCCTGGGAGGTCCAGTCAAGGCCCTGCTAGCCCCTGTCTGGTGGCACTTGGGGTCTGAGAAGAGGAGTCTTGCCCAGATGGTGGGTCCTTCCCCACCAGGAGGGTGACTCTCCCTCATCCAGGGCTTTGGAGGCTCCGGGGTGGGGGTGGGGAAGTGTTTAAAAAATGCCCAGTGGTGGAGTGGATTCCCAGAGTCAGGATTTGGGGCACGTAGGATTTGGTTGTGTGTGTCTGTGTGTGCTGGACCCCCGGAAGTGATTTGTCTGGGGATGGGTGTGGCTTTGCTAGGCTGTTAAATGGAGAGAGCTCGAGAGAGATGGAGAGGAGCAGGAAGACGGCACGGGGAGGTGGAGGATGACAGACGTTCACTCCGACCCCATCCCGCTGCCGTCCAGGATGAGTACAGGCCCGACAAGGCCCTGTCCGAGGGTGACTTGAAGAATGCCATCCGCGTGCATCATGCTCTGGCCACCAGGGCCTCTGACTATAGCAAGAAGTCCAACGTGCTCAAGCTGAAGACGGCAGACTGGAGGGTCTTCCTCTTCCAGGCCCCGTGAGTAGGAGCTGGAACCCTTTGGCTCCCACCCTTGGCGCTGGACCCGCAACCCCCCCCCTCCCCATCCCATCTGTTTCAAGGTGGACACCCTCTGCTTCCCCTGCTGGTCAGTCAAGTGTAGATGTAGCTGCTTGACCCAAGTCAGCCAGTGGGGTCACCTAGAGCAGTGAGCATCCCTTGGGACTTGAGAGAAATGTCGTTTCCCTGGCCCTCCTTTGAGCTGGGGCTCGCCAGTGGTTTAAATTACCCTCCTGTGATGCCTTACCAATAAAGGACAAGGAAGATGAATGTGAACTCTTCACAGACCATCTTTCACTTTATGTTCAAGGACTGGGCGGGGAATATTGAACCCGTAGTTTACCAGGAAAACATGCCTTCTAGTCTCTTAAGTTTCTTCTGTGACATATTTCTTTGGGGTTTCCTGGCTCAGATGGAGACTTGCATATGAGATCAAGACCAGAGGGTAAGTGGCCTGGCCTGGTAGTGGAGGCAGGAACAGGAGGGATGTACCCAGTAAGCTTCGGAGGAGGAATGACCAGATACCCAGCTGTCTCTAATGATCACCTGGCCCACTGGCTCCAGGGTCTCTTGACTTTAGGGCTCATGAGCGTCAGGGCTCTGGGCCCTGTCTGCTCTGGGCCTATCAGCTGTAGGGTCTCTTTGCTCCAAGACCAATTGGCTCCGGGACCAGTATTAGCTCTTGGCTCCAGTAAGCCCCCAGGCTGTTAGCTCCAGGATCCTTGAGGCCAGTGTGCTTGTTCCAGGTCTTGTTAGCTGCCAGGCTGTTAGCGCTAGCCCGGGTTAGCCCCAGAGTTTATTAACTCCGGGACTCATCAGGCCCTGCTAGTTCCAATCCTGTTAGAATCAGGGTCCCTACGCTCCGGGGCAGCTAGCTCCAGGACCCGCTACCCCAAGGTCATTAGCTCCAGGACTCATTTTCACCGGGACTGAGGCCCAGGGCCTCCAGGGCCATGAGCTGTGGCTCTGGGCAGTTTCATTTTCATGAGAACATCCAGGTCCTGTCTGAGAGCTGGGAGAGCACGGGAGCTCTCCCTCTACTCCTAGCCGGGCCCGCTCCCCCACCTGTCCTCCCCTCCTCTCTGGATTCCTTCGCCTGCCTGGTTGGCAGAGTGGTTGTACGCTGCACTGCTTACCCCCAGGTGTTCCCAGGGAGCAAGACGGGAGTCTCTTCTCCCGTGAGGTTACAGCTCAGAAACGGCCTCTCCTTAGGGCCTGTATGAGTCAGAATCGACTTGATGGCAGGGAGTTCGTGAGCAGGAAGGCCTCTGGATGCCAGGCCTGGGGCTGGGTGCTGGGTGGGGGTGGGGGTGGGCTGAAAAGCTCCTGTCTTTGCCCCTCTCCCTGACCCCAGGAGCAAGGAAGAAATGCTGTCCTGGATCCTCAGGATCAACCTGGTGGCTGCCATCTTCTCGGCCCCAGCCTTCCCAGCCGCCGTCAGCTCCATGAAGAAATTCTGCCGGCCCCTCCTGCCCTCCTGCACCACGCGTCTCTGCCAGGTACCAGCTCCCAGGACCCCGGCCCTGTCCAGAGCTCCCCCTTCGTTCCTTTTGTGGGATGCAGACACTCCTCACACCAGGCAGCCTGACTGCCATGCCGGATAGTGTGCTTGGGGGTCTCTGCGTCTGCCCGGTCTGTCCCTGGGCGTGCACGTGAGCGAACTGTGGGTGCCAGGTGGTGCTGGGGAGAGCGGATGCCAGGCCGGCCATGGCCCGTTGTGGGCGTGAGTGGGCTAGGAGGGCTCTCCGAAGGCAAGCGTGGGGCTGCCTGCCCCGGGATCTTCACAGCGCCAGGCGGCCGGGCGCGTGCGCCTACCGGAGCCGGTCTCCTGTCTACAGTTTCTGCCTGGCTGAGACCCACCCCTGAGGCGTGGCGTGGCGTGGCGTGTCGGGAGGCCCCGCCGCTCACCGTGCGCGACTTTTCGTCGCAGGAGGAGCAGCTCCGGTCCCACGAGAAGAAGTTACGGCAGGTGACTGCGGAGCTGGCGGAGCACAGGTGCCGGCCCGTGGAGCAGGCCGTCAAGTCCAAGGAGGCGGAGGAGTACCGGCTGAAGGAGCACTACCTCCTCTTCGAGGTGGGCCCTGCGGGGTGGGGGGTAGGGGCAGGGGGCTGGGGAAAGAAGGCAGGACCCCAGTCACTCCCCCACGGAGGACTCGGAGAAGGGATGACACACCTGGACTGGGAGAAGGGATGGCGCTCCGAGGGTGTGTGTTTATTTCCCAGCAAAGTCTAGGCCCTGCGGCCTGGGGTAGGGCCTGGGGGAGGGCGTTTGGCTCTTTCTGAGAAGACCCAGTGGGTCTGGAGAGAGAGAGTCTGGAACCCCAGGCTTCCAGACACAGAACCAGCCTTCCAGTGGCTGGTGCAGCTCCTCCATCCAGCTCCAGACATGTGGAGGGAATTGAATCGGGGCTCAGCGTGGGGACCGCACGATCACAGCTCTGGGCCCAGCAGAGGGACGGAGGAGGCCAGAGCAGGGGGTGCATAAGCATGGATGGACTTGGGGACTGTCTTGCAGGGAGGATGAGGGCCCAGGAGCCTCAGATGGAGGGTCGAGTTCCTCTTGGTCCTGGCCCCGCTGCACCTAAGATTGAGGGTGGAGCCTGTGTGGTGAGACCCTTCCAGAACCTGGGCTTTTGCTTTCTCTGATTCCTGCTGACAGGCGAGGCTGAGGCTGAGCCCGAGCCCGGAAGCCCGTGGAGTAAAGCTAGGAGGGCACGGATCTCAATCTTTAGATTCCCGCATTGATTTTTCTCTCAAGGCAGGTGGAGAGAGAGGAAAGTTCTTAGGATGGCTCCTGATTGGAGGGTTCTCAAAAGTCTAAGAGCCACAGTCCCGGCAATGTCAAAGGTCGATGGCAGAAGCTGTCGGGGAGCATGCCCTGTGCATGCAGGGGGCGGGGCGGCGGTTTCCGCACGGCCTTCCCAGTGACTGATCTGATCCTCATGTCAACCCTGTGAAATGGGTTACCTCACTATCCCTATGCAACACAAAGCCAGCCTCTCTGAACTCGTGATACAAAGCCCCTTTATTGTGAAGCATCGTGGGTGAACCATTTACAGAGCACATCACTGGCTTTAGAGTCTACAGTTCCTGCACATCTTATTGCCACGCAGCCACTGCAATCTCCTCACCGGACCATCACATATCCCACATCCTTCCTTTGGTTCCTGTTTGCTTCCCTCCCCCTCTCTTAACTCTTTCAACTTGGTTCTTGTGTAAACGCTGCCTTTTGGACCTTAAAGAGTGGACTCTTCTGCCACTTCTGTTCCAGAAGTAGGGTGAGTAAGAGGCAGAGTCTTATCATCTGGCCAGTAAGCCTGGTCTCTTATGAGTTCTGTTCCACATGTTTCTTCCACCCCATTCAGGGTCTTTTAATCTGATCTTTTTCAAAGTGGTTGGTTGGTTGGTTGGTTGGTTGTGGTAGTTGGGCACCATCTAGTGCTTCTAGTTTCAGGCTCATGAATGCTGATGCTTGCATGATGCATTAGTCCTTTGGATCAATTGTTTCCATATGTTTTTCAATATTCAATCACTCTTCCTTCCTCTGGATGGTGAGAGACATTTAGTTGCCCCATAGATGGCTGCTCATGAACTTTTATGACCTCAGTCACGACACCCCAAAGTAGGATGTAGATGCTACATGGTAGAGCATTGACTTTGTGAGCTATGTTATGCCAACTGACCTTGATGTCCCTTGATTCTCCAGGCCCAACAACTCCCTCCCATAAGGTGTTTGGTGATGTCTAAAAAGTTTTTCTTACTTTGTGCCCTTATGTTTCACCAGATTCATGGATATATTCCCTGCAAAGTTAAATACACACATGTAAATATCCTCTGTCAAATCTGCATGTATTTGCAGGCATACTTCTGCACATACTTGTTCAGTCTCTATGTCTGTTGACATGTAGATCACCGCTATTATCCCAAGGAAAGGGATTTCTGGGCTTCTGGTACTTGTATTTCCAACTTATTTGAGGGACTGCCGTATTGTTTTCTACAATGGTTGCACCAGGTTATAGTCCCATCAGCAGGGAATGAAGGTCAAAGTCGCTCCACATCTTTGCCAGTGTCTGTTGTTTTCTTCTCTTTTTCAACTTTGCCCTGTTCTGACTTTGCGGAGGGGACGGCTGATTGTTGTTTGACTCAGCATCTCTCAAATGACTCATGACTGCAGCCTTTCTTCAGAGGTTTGTGGGCTGGATTGCCTCTTGATTGTGTCTACTTATGTCCTATGCCTATTTTTAATCAGATTATTGTCTCCCGCTCTTATTAAGGTGCTGGAGTTTTCTACAGCCTCTTGTCTGGTAGGACATTGTCAGTGTGTTCCCTTTTTATTCTTTTTTTGTGTGAAATATTTTGTGTAATTTTTCCTTTTATCATATTGGGGACTCTTCCAGCTCTTATCACAATCCCTCCATCCATCCATTGTGTCAAACACATTCGTGCATATGTTGCCATCATTTTCAAAACATTTTCTTTCTACTTGAGTCCTTGTTATCAGTTCCTCATTTTTCCCTCCATTCCCCACCCTCCTTTACCCATGAGCCCTTGATAATTTATTAAAAAAAAATTTCATGTCTTATACTGATTGCTGTCTCCCTTCACTCACTTTTCTATTGTCTGTCCCCTTGGGAGGGGCCCATTCATCGATAATTGTCATCAGTCCCCCATTCCCGCCCCCCCCAGGCTTATCTTCCTAGTATTGCTACCCCCTTATTGGTTTTGAGGGGTCTATTTATCTGTCTTGGATTCCCTGTGTTGCGATTTCTTATCTGTACCAGTCTATATACCGTATTTGTTGGACCATAGTGCAGTTCTTTCCCCCCAAAGAGGGGAAAAACGAGGGTGGGTCTTATGGTCCAAAGGTGTAGTACCCCAAAATATTTGTCTATGATTCCTGTCCTCGCTTACTGTACTAAATGGTTCAGATTTTTTTTTTCTTGTTTTCCTGCTCTAAAAACCGGGTGCATCTTATGGTCTGAAGAATACGAGTATTCTGGTCTAGCCAGATTTGTAAGGTGGAATTGGTCATGATAGTGGGGGTGGGAGGGAGGAGGAAGGAAGCATTAAAGAACTAGAGAAAGATTGTGTGTTTCACTGGTGCTATGCTGCACCCTGGATGACCCATCTATTCCTTGTGGCCCTATGGCCTTTGGGTCTCCATTCTGCACTCCCCCTCATTCACATCCATATGATTTTTTGTGTGTCTTAATGCTTGATACCTGATCCTATCGACACCTCATGATCACACAGGCTGGTGTATTTCTTCCATGTGGGTTTTGTTGCTTCTCAGCTAGTTGGTTGTTTATTTATCTTCAAGCCTTTAAGACCCCAGACGCTATATTTTTTGATAGCCAGACACCACCAACTTTCTTCGCCACATTTGCTTATGCACCCTTTTGTCTTCAGTGATCGTGTCAGGGAAGGTGAGCATCACAGAGTGCTGGGTCAGTAGAATCAAGTGTGCTTGCATTGAGGGAGTACTTGAGTGAAGGCCCAATGTCCATCTGCTGCCGTAATATTTTACAAATAAATATATGTACATAGATCTATTCCCCTATCATTCTATATAAATGTGTGTGTATATGTGTGTGTATGTATGTATATATATATATATGCCAGTACTTAGAGCTCTATAAATGTCTTTTGCCTCCCAGTTCTTTGCTCTATTTCCTTTTACTCTTCTCCTATCCCACTATCATTTTTGGCCTTCATTCGGGTGTTGGTAATTCCTTTCAGCTACATTGCCCTGGATCAAGCTCCCTCCAGGCATCCTATGCCCTCCTTGCCATCAATTTTAGATCACTTGTTTTCCCTTGTCTCTGGGTTTGTTGGCCCCCCTCCCTTTCCCTCACCTCCCCCTCTCCCGTGCACCCCCGGAACCATTGGTTGCATCCTCCAGATTGTTCATCCCGCTTGTCCAGATAAGCATGCAGAGACAATAATACGCGCAAAAACAAAGGAAAGCAAAACAAAGCAACTCACTAAAACAAAAAACAAAACAACTAAAAATGAAAAGAAAACAACAATAGCAAAAAAGAAAAGCCCTCAACAGTTCCAGGTCTGCCTGTTGACTTGATGAGTGCTTTCCAGTCCAGCCCTGGCCCCAGAATCCACCTTTCACATTCCTCAGGGACGCCATTGCTTTGTCCCCCTGCTGCTCTTCTGTGGGATTTGTAGGAGGTCTTCGTTACTTACTTTGTATTATGCTAGTTGCATGTCTTTCGTTGTGTTTGATGGTTTATCCTTCCATATTTATGTGTCCCTAAGTTTGTCCCTATTTTTCTCCATCGGTGATCTTGATAGCTCTAGGCTTACCAACTAAGTCTGAATTCTCTGGAGTTCATTTTTGATCGATGATATGAGAGATAGGGCCTGTTTCATTCTTCTGCAAATGGATATCCAGTTTGGTCAGTATTGTTTGTTAAAGAGACTCTCTCCTTTCTTGGTTCAGCCTTTGTCAAAGATCGGTTCTCTGTCGGTCTGTGCCCATTGGCCGGTGTACATCAATTGCACCAGTGCCTGGCTCTTTTCAACCACTCTGGAAGCCTAGTAGATTTCTAGATTGGGAAGTGACAAGTCACTTTTTTTTTTTGCTAATCCGGGGTTTCTTTCCTATCAGAAGAGGCCAGCTTCTGATACATACATCACAGGTTCAATAGGCAGCTGTGCAGTGATAATTATTATTGTTTATAATAAAGATATAGAGAGCATGAGAGAGAGAGAAGCCATAAGAGTCAGGCATATATCACATCATCGTAGCATGCTCACCTCCGCCCACCTTGGTGGTCCGTGTGGAGAGAGAGTAGGGGAAGGGATTACATGATGAGGGAGAGGAGCTGAGAGCATCCGGTGTTGAGGGGCAGGAGTGAGGCAGGGGTGATGCAGGGGCAAGAGCCAGGGGCGAGAGTGGCGAACATTAATTTTCCCTATTTAAATAACCTTATGGGGGACATATGAGTCCTCCTGCCACTGGTCAAGACGTGTAGCAAGAGGGGGCTGTCATAAGGGCTATAAGGTGATAATGGCTTAAGGCTGTCTCTGTGACTAAGGTGAGAGGGATGTGATAAGGGGAGACCTCAGACTTCTGGGGATAGATAAACAGGTCTGTCTTGTTAGGAGTCACTGACAATGGCCCTTGAATCCCATCCACAGGCCTCCAGGGAAGCAAACCATCATCCTAACATCAGGGGAGTCAGCTCTATCATGAGTGACGCAAAGGCCTCAGATAACTGGGAGCTTCAGGGGGAATAGCTAGCTTAGTCAGCTTCAAGTGCTGGTAAATAGGTTCCTTAATATTTTGAAGTTAGTAATTATGGAAAAGTCCTGTCTTCATCCCACACTTTCTTTTTTAATTTAAAACATTTTAATTTTTTTTCTCTTTTTTATATGAATTTGGTGATTAGCTTTCCCACCTCTGTGAAAAATAATGTTGGAATCTGGATCAGGATTGTATAATATTTGTAGACTGCTTTGAGCAGTGTTGACATTTTTAGTGTTAATTCTTCATATTTATGAGCATGATATCTTGTTCCATTTATGTAGGTCTCTTTTGTCTTTTTTTTTGTTTTTTTGGGGCATCACTGCCCTCAGGTGGTGGGAGTAGGAGGCCCAGCCTTTGCTCTGTGGAACTGGAATTGAACCTCCATCCCAGTGGGCCGCAGTCCTGCACACAACCACTACACCACCGGGGCTCAGCCCTTCTTTTGTCTTTTTGTAGTAGTGTTATGTACTTCTTTGTATGGATCTTTTGTTTCTCTTTCTCTGGTTGTATTTATTTTTAGATATTTCATGTTATAATTTAATTCAATTATAAATTGTATTGTTTTCCCGGAAATGGAATATTAAAATTTCCTACTATCAGTGTAGAGCAGTCGGATTGTCTTTTCAGTTCTGTAAGAATTTCATTAATGTATTTTGAGGTTCTTTCAGTGGGTACATAGGTATTTATTATGGTTATGTCTTCTTGTTCAGTTCACTCTTTGATCGTTATATCATGCCTTTCTTTACCTCTTACTCTGGATTTTGCTTTAAAATCTATCAGAAATTAATTTCACTACTTCTATCCTTTTTAGTTGTCATTAACCTGATCTAGTTTTCCACTTTTTAGTCTATCTGTGTCTAAGATGTGTGTCTTGTAGACAGCATATTAATGGATCCTATGTTCCTCTCCATTCTGCTACTCTCTGTGTCTTGACTGGTACATTTAATCCATTTGCATTTGGTATAGTTATTGACAGGAATGAATCTATTACTATCATTTGTTGTTTGTGTTTTTATGGTATTTCTGGTGGGTTTATTTCACACAACTTTCTGTGCTTAGTTAATTTTGCTTTTAGGTTTTTGTTTTAGTCAGGGTAGACTAGAGAAACAAATTCATAAGCACGCACATGTATATAAGAAAGAGTTTGTGTTGGTCCGGATAGACTAGAGAAACAAATTCATCAACACGCAATGGATATAAGGGTAAGGTTTATTTATAAGAGGAATGGAACATTGAGAAAGCATCCCGACCCAGTCCAGTTCAAAGTCATAAGTCCAATATTAGCCCATATGCCCAATACCAGTCTCCTTCTGACTCACGAAGTCACAGGTCAGTGGGTACAGAATCCTGGCACTGGCAGGGGTCTCCCATGGCTCCTCGCTTCCAGGACTCAGGGTCCATCAACAGCATCCAGTGATGGTAGAAGGAACTCAGCACTGGCAGGGCTCTCCACGTGGCTTCTCCAGCTTCAGAGGTCCGGCTCCATCAGGGTAAGGCTGTGTGGCTTCTCTTCTGGCTCCTGCAGCTCCTCGGATGCTGCCATCTTGTCTTGTCCGTAATTCATCGTCTAGGAGACTGACTCCCAACAACTGGGGAGATGGCCTCTCATCTCCACAAGGGAAATATCGCGAGATTTCCCAGAAGTCTCAGGAGAAAGCCATGCCCACACAGAGGTCTCATTGGCTACTCAATGGCTGTCTCCAGATTAACAGGCTAGACTTCACCCCTAGACTTCTAATCATGAAATTGACGTCAAACACATGACCACCACAGAGTTTTATATACAAGAGCAACTGTACATTAAGAAAACATCCCAACCCAGTTCAGTCCCAAGTCATAAGTCCAACATTAGCCCATATGTCCGATATCAACTCTATAAAGCCCTCTTCAGACTTACGATGTACATGTAATGATGTGAAATGCAGAACAATCACAGGCCACTGGGTACAAAGTCTTTGGATCCAGTGGCATTGTAAGCATCTCAGCACTGGCAGGAGTCTCTATGTGGCTTTTCTAACTTCAGAGGTCTGGTTCCATCAAGGTAGGTCCATGTGGCTTCTCCTCTGGGTGTCTCACAGGGAATCAGCCTTGTGTCTTGTCAGTAGAGCGTCTCCAAGGGACCTAGTTGAGAGAGATAGTGTCTCCTGCCTCCAAGAAGGAATTACCATGTTTCCCAGAATTCTCAGGAGCAGGCCATGCCCACACAGAGGTCTCATTGGCTATCTTCAGATTGACAGGCTAGACCCCACCCCTTCACTATTATCCTCAAATTGACACCAGATTAGGTGACTGCCACAGTTTCCTTGCAATTTTCTTTTTCTTTTTTTCGGGGGGGGGGGCATCACTGCCCTCAGGTGGTGGGAGTAGGAGGCCCAGCCCCACTGCTGGAATTGAACCTCCGTCCCAGTGGGCCGCAGTCCCGCGCACAACCGCTACGCCACCGGCAAAGCAAACCTCACTGCCACTGAGTCAATTTCAATTCCCAGTGACCCTGTAGGACAGGGTGGAGTGGCCCCTGTGGGTTTTCAAGACTAACTCTTTTTGAGCTTTGAAAGCCTCGTGTTTCTCCTGAGGAGCAGCTGGTGGTTTTGAACTGCTGACCTTAGTCCCCATCACCAGCTGTCTCCTCAGTCTTCATCAGCTCCTGGTGTGGGGACTTATGCTGGTCCTGAGGGAGTACCGTTTGATTATGGTCATGCTGAGTCAGTTTAGTTAGCACTGAACTCACCTGTCTCCTCTCTGGCCGATTTGGTTAAGCTTCTTCTCCCAGTCAATATTCAATCCACTTCTCTATGCCTTATCTGATGCTCATGGCTCTAGGATTATCATCCATATCTAATATACCGTCTTGCTGGAAATCGATTTCCAATTTACAGGTGTGAAAACTGAGGTTCAGAGAAGTTGCCTGCGGTGACCCAGTTAAGAAGTGCAGATGTTGCGCTGAGCCCTGGTGGCATAGTGGTTGTGCGTGGGACTGCAGCCCACTGGGATGGAGGTTCAATTCCAGCTCACAGGAGCAAAGGCTGGGCCTCCACCAGAGGGCAGTGATGCCTAAAAAACTAAAAAAAAAAAAATAGTGCAGATGTCATGATGGTAACCAGGCAGTTGATTAGAGCTACACATCTGACCTTTCTCATTCTGCCACCCTACCCAGCTTGAGGAGGAGGAGGACTGAGGCCTGGCAGGAAGTCTTACTCAAGTGGCAGACATGAGGGCAACACACTTCCTAGACCCCTAAACCCTTGTTCTTTCAGGACTTCAGCTCTCTGGATTGTGGCGAAGGTCTGAAGTTCAAACAGCTCAGATACTGCCAAATTCTCTTCCAAAATATTTGCAGTGGTTTTCAGCCCCTCCCTGAAGGAGCCCTCACTGTATATTTATGTAGGGACAATACAATGGTTCAAATACTCATCCGCTAACCAAAAGGTCAGTGGCTTGAACCCACCAGCTGCTCCACTGGACACTGATGGGTAAGTCTCTTTCCATAATGATCACTGCCTTGGAAGCCTTATGGGGTGATTCTGGGCTCTCCTGTAAGGTGGCGGAGTTGGAATTAACCTGATTGGCTTCAAAATGTCGTCTTACTACTGTTCTGACTCACATTTTAACCACTGAGTGAAAATCATTTGCTTAATTTTCTTTGGGTTATTTATCTCTTTTTTGATATGAGAGGATGTTTTACATATTAAGGAAATGATTTTTGTTGTGGTTATAGGACAACCTGTGGGTTGCAACCCCTCTGGGGGTTGAACGACTCTTTCACAGGGGTCTCCCGATTCATCACAGTAGCAAAGTGACAGCGATGAGGTAGCAACGAAAATATTTTATGGTTGGGGGTCAGCACAACATGGGGAACTGTATTAAAGGGTCCTGGCATTAGGAAGGTTGAGAACCACTGTTACAGAAGGCACAACTATTCCCCACCCTCCCTGCATTTGGCTTGATGGTTTTTCTCTTCTTTCTCCAGAAAAGCCGTTATGAGACCTATATCCATCTCCTGGCTGTGAAAATCAAAGTGGGCTCAGATGACTTGGAGCGGATTGAGGCCAGGCTGGCCACTCTGGAGGGAGACGACCCTTCTCTCCGGAAGACACACTCTAGTCCTGCCCTCAGCCAGGGCCATGGACCCGTGACTGGTAACAAAGCCACAAAGGATGCCCCTGTGCCTGACACTTAGCTGGTGTGGATGAACGGCCCGTTCAAAGGCAGATCAGCACCTCTCGAGGGATCGGTGAGCACAATTCCAGCCAGAAGCCACGCAAACCACGCTCCCGGTAGTTGACACAGCCCGAGTGGTGTGGCCAGCCCCGTGGGCCAAGAGGCTGGAGAAGCCATTCGTGGTGATGATCTTGGATGCTGGAACATCTCTGGGTCTCAGACTCTCCGCCCAACCCCTGCTTCCCTCCCCACCACGGAGCCTCATTGTGCAGGCCAGTGGTGTGCATGCTGTCGACATTACCGCTCTGCAAACATTGGAAGGGCTGTTGCTTCCCAGGCCCGCCTCATCAGCTCTCTCCCCCCGCATTGCCCTTGTTTCTGAAGCGCAGCTCTTCAGGCCCTGGTTTGGATATCCATCCGTCTTTCCGGTCTCTGCCCTCTGAGTCGCTCAGCAGCAGGTCTGCAGCCCGCCAGCACCATCGTTTCCTCCTCCTCCTGATGTCCGGGACCATGCCCACGCCTCCGGATTCACTTGGCAATAATCTAGGACCTGGGTCGGCCCTCTCTCACCATCAAGCTGTCTCAACTCATGAGTGTGTGGCCCACTCCTTCATCGCCCGAGGCCACGATTGCTTTCTTTTTATACACGTGTAAATGTACATATATAAGAAATATAGATATGTATAGGGAACCCCTTTATAGATGGTTCTAGAGCTGACTCCAGTTCACCAGATGAAATAAGATGGGGGGAAGAGACGGTTTCTGTTAGCAAGTAGGCTGGCCAGATGGCCCCAGGAAGTCCTGACACGCCGAAAGATGGAGATCTTGGGACCTCCCGTCAACCTGTCTTCCCCTCTTCCGGCTGACTGTGACTTACACAGCTCTGACAGTTTACGCTTCTGGAATAAGTAGAGTGAGCGTGTGTGCTGCCCCTTCTGTCCCATAGCCGTCCTGGCGTGTGTGAATGGGACGGGACCACGACCCTGTTCATATTTGGGTCCTTATGTTGGTGTCGCCAGGTCTGTGAACTCAAGAAGTGGCATCACACGCCGACCGATTGCTCCCGAATAAGACACTCCTCTACAAATCCAAAGATGCCCGCAGGGGGAAGGTTCTGGAAGCCCTGAGTTCTTGGTCTTGAGAAAAGGTGGAATGATAATTTGCTCACTGTTTTCAGCTCGATCACTTCTTCCCCTCTTTAGGAACTCAGAAAGGCCTAGTTGGGGCCACGCCTGGCAAAGCTAGAACTCTTTGGCACATGGTGATGACCATATTAGCGTCTCTTTGACGAGTGGGCGGGTGGGTGGGGTGACGGCACCCTCAAGACCACCACGAGGAACAGCTCCTTGCCCCCCTTTTCAATAGATCACTGTAATCAGTCTGGCAAAGTGACCCTAGAGGAACATGCGTAGTTTATCAAGGAAGCCGACGCGGCAGCTCCGTGTCCACCATTGCGCAGTCTGCTCCGATTTGCTGCGCAGAGGGCGAGTCACCGAGAGGGGCCCGACTGGATGGCGTCCGGGGGCCCAGCTGCGTGTGTCTTACACTCAGACCATCGGGCCCTTCCGTGGTGCTCAGGGGACACAAACGTTCGGTGAGATGGAATTGCAGAAGCGCCTGTGACCACAATGCCAGCTCTGGATACTTCCTCCATGCCATCTCGGAGGCCCCTCACATCTGGGGGTCCGCCTCCCCGCCCTCCGCCCAGCCCCCTCCACTTCACGAGGGTGGCGAGAGCAGACGAGTAAAAGCTTGAGCAGCTGCAGACAGATGTGCTTCCCGAGCCTCCCCTCAGTGAAGAAGCAAAGTGAGCTCATATTCATAATGTGTATACTTATTTATTTGTAAATGATATACATGTACTACTGTACTAAAATATTATGTACATTATAAAAATACACAAAAATAGAAGTTTAAAAAGGATGAGATGAAAATAAATCTAAATCGAAGTTCTAATATTTTCTTCCTGCATTCAAATGGGTCCTCATGTCCCCCTCACAAGCTCTGCCCCCTAACACGCCCGGGCTTGCTCATCTCAGGGGCCTGAAGACCACAGGTGACGTGTTAATACCTGATTTGTGACACCTGGTGGTCCTGGAAGATGGCAGCCAATACAGGGCCTCCTAAGGGGCTGACCAACTGAGGACAGTGTCTCCTGAGAGGTCAGCCTCTTACCAGTGAGGGTCAACCCTGGGTGACCCTGTGTGGATGCGGGGAATACCGTGGTCCGACACAGATGGGCCAGGTCCCTGTCCACATGGGCTCACAGTCTGACAGGGCTGGGGACAAAACCTCGTTTGAGACGCTGGGGATGACGGGGAAGAAGCCAGAAGGGACCTGGCAGAGAGACGCAGGAGGAGTTGGAGGCGCAGGACTCGGGCTCAGGAAGCGGTTCCTGGAGTCAGCGAAGTGGTCTAACAGCCGCAGGTCTTCCTGAAAGGTACTCTGCAGAGCCCCCAGGTGGACGGCGGGGGGCACAGAGTGGAGGAGAAGGGGCGCCTCTAGCCAAACCTGCCTCCAAGTCCTCCTCCCTGTGAAATGAATGGATGGATGATTTGATGAGGGGAGTCAAGGAACCAAGCTAAGTTCTGGCCCCTGACACTCAGCAGCCCTCGGGGGAGCCCGAGCAGGTAAGGACGGCATCCCGTGGGGCTCGTGCAAGTCCCTAAATTCCCCAAGAGATCATTCAGAATCCGTTGGGGTCACAAGTGGGGGTTCATTTATGTCCAGGAGCTGGTTGGTGATGCCACCACGCTTTGAAGAGCAACTCAGCGGGTCGGAGGAGGACACAGAGTTGGGTTGCAAAAGGGTCGGGGGGTGGGGGTGCTCTTCCGGGTCATTCAGAGTGAACTTGGGATCACAGAGAGGTCAGAGGTCACCAAAAATAATCACTGGCTCCTGGGGGAAATTTGAAGCCAGCCACAAACTCAGCGTCAGCAAAGGAGTGTGAAGCACTTCCGTTTCTAGATTTCCTACGGCCTCCCAGGGCCCCCGCAGTGACCACAGTGCCTTTAGCGCTGTACTTTTCTGCACCACTTTGCTCGCTTTCCCTCATCCAGTTTCTGCCCCTCTGACCGGGTAGACCGTCTCCACAGCACCGCTGCGAGGAGGGTATCCCCATCCACATGTCACAGCCATGCCAAGAGAAGCTACCCAGTTGGTGAGGGGCACAGCTGTATGGGAAGTGGGTCCTGGTGTGGATGGGGCACCCACCACACTCCTTCACTTCCCTTCCATCTGTAGCTCCTCAAACGAAAGCTGACCTTACCTCCTGGAGACACACATAGACACACACACACACACACACACACACGCACCCCTCTTCATCTACCCCAAGCTCTGGGTAGAAGAACCTAGACCCCCTTGCGTTGTATTGTGGTTCTTGGTGCTGGGCACTGGCTTAAAAATGAGTCACTGATGGGCAAGGCTTCCTCACCCTAGACCTCCATCTGCCTTTACAATGCCTGAAATCACGTACCTGCATCAGGGCCTGCAGGTTTAGACCGGTCCTGGCGCTTGGGGGGTGAGCACAAAGTTGGGGAAAGAGCAACACCCTGTGGGCTTACCAGCTGCCGCAGCTGTGGTCTCCGGGCAGGGCAAGGTTCCCATTATGCCACCTGGCATGTCTAGACTCTGCCTGTGACATGTTGAGGCCCCAAGGGTCGTCTTGTCCCCACTGCCCCAGTGCCAAGGCCATAAGCCTCCCTCCCTCCCTCCCTCCCTCACCCACCTGTGGCCGGAAACTGTTGCCTCAGTCCGGCCCCTGCAGCTCCAGGGCAGGAACTGGGCCAGGGTTCTGAGGCCCAGTTCAAAGCAGAGTGATTTGCATCAGTCCCTTGGCCAGGTTCCCTAGCAGCCAGGGGGACAGCTGGTAAAGTGGAAGTGGGGAAAGTTAAGGAGGGGTATTTGTTGGAGCCTGTCACTTCTCTCAGGGGCTGCCTGGCCCTCCACACCAACGTCTGTGGACCTCACCCAGGCCCTCAGCCCTGTCTCCCCTCCTCACCTGGGGGCCAGGCACACACCATCAAGCATGAGTGATTTCTGATTTTATTCATAATATAAAAGTGTTCAAGTGTCAACAGTCAGGAGTTCGGACATTTCAGGGCAGGATTCTCACTTGTTTCCGTTTGGGATTAAAAAAAAAAAAATTTTTTTTTTTTTAAAAGAACAACGATCTTTTTTGACAAATTGGAAGAGATTCTGGAGGAGCCCGTTTGGGGAGTGAGGGGGTGGGGTCACGGTGAGCGGGGGCCTGGGAAGGGGGCTCTGAGAAGCAAGTGTGGCCTTATTGCTAAGTGGGGAGTCCAGTACACCGTCCTGTGGCTCTGTCCCCGCGTGACCATGCATCCAACCTAGAGCTTCTGAAATGCAAAGGACATGCAGGCAGAAAAGAGAAATGACGACCTGTAAACGAAGGTGTTGCCAAGGATGGAGGGGCGTCCTGGAGGCCGGGGGAGGAGGAGCCGTGTTCACCGGGACCTGGGCAGAGCGGCCCTCTCTCTGGGGCCTGTAGGGGAGACCACTTTCTCAGGCCCCATCCCTTCGCAGCTGTGAGACGCGGGTAGGCCCCCTCCTCATCCTGGGTGCTGTGGCCGGGCCTTAGTTTCCCACGAGCACGATAACCAATGCTGAAGTCTCCGTCCTGACGTTTTTGAGCCGCCACTGTCCCACGTCACAGCTTGCCAGGGGGCAAAGCTGTTTCTGTCCGTTCCTAATCCTGGGGCCAACGTTTTCCACCTACCCTCATCAGGCCCCCCCCACAGCCTCCCCTTTCCCTGCTTTCTCCCACAGCACCCCCTCATGCCTCTCTCCAGCAGCTCCAGATTAGCGTACAGCAAAAGGCACCACATATAGATTTCTAGGAAAGAGTCAAAAAATTGGCCCATCTCTCTTTTTTTTTTTGTTGTTTCTTTTTTTTTTTTTCCGAAGCTGTAAATCAGGAAGTTACATATAAATAGTTTCCCTATAAAAACGTCTTTGCCGTGAGCTAGTATTATAAGACAATTTTTGCTAAAATGAAAATAAAACATTTTGTTATACTTTTTCCTTTTATAGAAAATAAAAATATTTTTATTTCTTTCCCCGCCCTCCTTTCTCGCGCTCTCTCTCTCTCTCTCTCTCGCTCTCTCTCTCTCTCTGGTCGGTGGTCTCCGTTCGTCTTAACGACAGTGGGGCGGGCGAGGCGGCGGCGGGGGCGGTGGGGGGGGGAGAGGGGGGGCCCCTAGAGGGGCGCCGAGTCCTGCTTGCCCCGCGGGGGGGCCCCGCGGCTGTGTCTGCTGCTGGCCCGCGTGCTGTGGCTGTCCAGGGAGTAGTAAGTCCTGCTGTCGGCCGCGGGACACAGCGGCGGCGAGTCCGAGCGCAGCGCCTCGTGCGCCGCGCGCAGCCCGAGGAAGGGCGTGCTCTCGGCCGCCAGCGCCCCGTCCGCATCGTCCGCGTCGTCGTCCGAGGCCGAGGCCGAGCCGCAGCCCGAGCCGCTGCTCAGCGACAGCGAGTCCCGCGCCGCGCGTGCGCGCTGCGCCGCCAACCCATTGAGGCGCGAGCGGCGCCAGCGCCGGGGCCCCGCCGACGTCCTGCGGGACGCGCCGCGCGCGCGCGACCGCGGCGGCGGCGGCGGCGGCGGCGGCGGCGCGCACTCCTGCGTGGTCTCGTACTCGTCGTCCTCGGGGATGCGGAACGGGCTGGCGGGCAGGCTGCCCAGGCTGCCGCCCAGCGCGCAGGCCCCGCGCCGCGGCCCCCCCGGCCCCGCCGCCGGGTAGTAGTAGCTGTCGTAGCTGCGCTGCTGCATGTCCGCGCCGGGCCCGGGCCCGGGGCCGGGGGGCGCCGGGTGCCGCAGCAGGGGCTGCTGCTCCGCCAGGCGGTAGCTGAAGGGCGCGGCTGGAGGCAGCGACACGGCGTGCGCCGAGTTGGGCGACGTGATCTCGAAAGTCGGCACCTGCGTGGCCAGCGAGTAGTGGAAGTCCACGGGCGAGAGGCGCGCGGGCGTGGTCAGGGCCGACACATACCTGCGGGCAGAGGCAGAGCCGTGGGCCAGGAGGCGGGAGGGGCAGACCCCCCCTCCCCCCCTCCCCCATGGCAGTGGCTTTGGATTTTTGAAACCACCCCCGTAGCAAATTCCATGAGACTAACCAAGGCTCAGGCACTTGGCTAAAACATCCCCGCAACGCCCCGATGGAATCGTCCCACCGCTATGGCACGAACATTATGGTCGCCAGGGGCTTCCCGGGGGGGGGGGGGGGGGAGGGAGACGCCTCACGTCGCGACTCTTGCAGGTGGGATGTAGGTCCAGAGCAAGAGTGGAGGCTGGGTGGGTGGGGGACGGGGGCAGACCCTCGGTGAGCACACTCTCCCGCTGGCTCGCAGTCAGGGAAGGAGTTTCTGGTTCTCGCTCCTCGGCAACCCTATGCTGCCGAGCCTGCAGCCACTCTCGTTGGTCCCATCCTGCTCTGCTCAGGACACACCACCCACCTCCCCGCGGTGCTGCTCCTATTACCACGGACTGCATGCCCACGCAAAGTGACCGGGAGAGCAGCGGTTCTCAACCGGTGGGTTGCCACCCCTTTGGGGGTCGAATGACTCTTTCACACGGGCCACCTAATGATTCATAACAGTGGCAAAATGACAGCTATGAAGTAGCCACGCGTCATGGTATGGTTGGGGGTCACCACGACATGAGGAGCTGTCTGGAAGGGTCGCGGCACGAGGGCGGTGGAGAACCACTGCTCGAGCCTCTTCCTTTTTTGGGTGGGGGGGCATCACTGCTCTCTGGTGGGAGTGGGAGGCCCAGCCTTGCTTCTGGAGAGCTGCGGCTGGATTTGAACTGCCAAGCCAGTGGGCCGCAGTCCCGCACTCAACCACTACACCACCGGGGCTTAGTCCCCCCCCCCCCCCCCCATCCTCTTTCTGAGGCTGTAAATCTCTATAGGAGCAAACAGCTTCTTCATTTTCCCCATGGAGCAGCGGGCGGGTTTGAACTGCTGACCTTGCAGCTCAGGGTCGAATGCCGACCAGGCAGGGTTCCTAGAACTCCTTAAAGTATCACAGTGAAAAACCAAACCAAACCGTAGAACCGCCCCTGTGGGTTTCTAAGACTGTCCATCTTTATGGAAGTAAGAAATCTCATCCTTCTCCCATAGAGTGGCTGGTGCTTTTGAACTGCTGACTTGGTGATTTGTGGCCCAATGCATGGCCCCGTACATCACCAGGGCTCCTCAGTGTCCCAGTTGGACAATTCAATTATCTGGTCACCACACCAGGCGCCATTGACCAAGCAGTAACTCAGTCTGGCCCTGAGCAGATGACAAGCTCTGGGGGCCCTTGTCCGTTCAATTGAAAAGTCAGTCGGCTGGGGCTCTTTGGCTGCAGTGTCTCTGAGCGCCCCAAGTGTCCGCTCGGGGTCAGCAGGGCCAGCTTGGCGTGGGGTGAGGACTGACCTCTCGCTGTGCGGGGAGTCTCTTAGGGAGTCCATGGAGTCGTGGTAGGGGGGCGCGGCCGCCCTGCGCTGCTCCTCCAGGCTATAGGCTGCTGCCCGCCTCGCCCGGGCTTCCACGCAGGCTGGGCTGTTGCACTTGCTGGTGCCCACCGAGGACAGCATGATGCCTGACTGGGAGTCAGAGGTCATGCTCTCCGAGCGCTCCATGCTCCACGTGTGACTCTCATGCCTGCAGAAGCCGAGCGAGGACGAGGCCAGAAGTTAGGATGGCTAAGCCCATAGCTCCCCCACCAACTCCTCAGCGCCCCCCCTCCAGGCCCACCCCCGCCCCGGCTCCCCATTGCCCATCTCTATTCTGGGCCAACTGGTGGTATCTCAGATGCCCAGCCATGATATGGTGAGACGATGGGGAGGTTCTGCCCATCCCTCTAAAGACTCTCTGTCATTTCTCTCACAGAACCCAACCCAGTGACCAATTGGCAGGGTCTGGGGTGTGGGCACTGCCTCGTCTCTAGACTGCCCAGGGGAGAAGGGCCAGCCAAATTCCTTCTGAGCTGTCACGTTCGGACAGGCCTGCCCAACTCCGGAGACCAGGCTCCAGCAGCCAGGGATCAACCCCAGGGGTGTTTGAATGAGGAGATGGTGCCAGGTCAGGCGGGGGAGAACGAAGGCACCTAGGAAGTGGGGGCCAAGGGGTGCAGTGGCTGCTCTCACCTCCTCCCCCCCGGGGGCCCTCGGGGACCGGGCGACCATGTCTGCAGACAGGAATCGACAAACACGGGGTGGAGGGGAGGGGAGAGCCCACCTGTGGCTGGAGGTGGGCGTGGCGGTGGAGCAGTGGTGGGAGGGAGAACAGGAGTGGCTCCCAGAGAAGGTGGTCTCCGTTTCCCTGCGGATGACGTGGTCTGTGGCTGGCACGTTCTTGGAGATGTACTGGAACACGGTGGGGGGAGGGGGGAGGCGCGTGTTAGTGATGGGCACCTCCTGGTGGCAACAGGGGAGTGTGGGACCCCTGTGGCAGGCTGGGAGGACTCTGTGGATGGGAAGTGACCAAACCCCCCTTTAAGCGGGCCGAGTCAGGTCCTTCTGTCAGGGGGGCTTGATCTCGGGCTGGGTGGGCTCCTGTCCTGGCCCACGCTCACAGGGGTGGGTATCCAGTGCCACTCACATCTGCCATCTGGATCTCCTCAGGGTCCAGCCGGGGGTGGCTGGGCCCATTGGCCAAGCTCCGGTTCTGGTGGGCGGGGCACATGTTCTGCCGCAGGTGGTTGTGCATTTGCTTCCGCTGTTTCCTGTGCAGAGGTGGGGTGGGGCGGGTTAGCCTGGACCTCTGCTTCAGCCCCCAATACAATGTGCCAACTGCCATAGCTGCCCCTCACCCTGCTGGCAGTCCACTGCTACCACTGCCCAAGTTCAAGCTGCCCCAGGCAGGACCCTCCCCGACAATTCCCTGCCTTCCCCCTCCCTCCCCCCCCCTCTGCATCGCCAGCAGCCTGTAACCCACAGGCCTGCACACAGTGGCACCTCGAATTGACTTTGCTGAGAGAGCAAAGGCCACGGCTTCCTAGGCGGGGGTGGGGGTGAGGGTGGGGAGTCCTGGACAAGACACTAGCTCCTCGGCTTCTCTTTCCTCAGCTGTACGTGGGGGGGGGGGCAGGGCATGGAAGATGGGAAGCACAGCCCTGGCATTTATGGTGTGGCTGGCACGGCGGTGCCTATCGGCTGCAGGGCCAGAAACAAGACTGTGACGGGCCCCTGCCTGCAGGGAGGTAGCAGGCCAGCTCGTGAACACATGCGTGGATACGACTTTCGAGAAAGGGCCAGGAGGGAACTAAAGAGGGGGCGGTGGCCAGGTGACCAGGATCTGCCAGGGGTGGGGAGGGCTGCATTACCTTGCACATAGCAAGTGCTCAGTCAACCCACTTCACAAGGAGCAGACCTGATCATGTCGCTCCCAGGCCCCACCCCCTTCTAGCCCTTTCACTCACTGCCCTCCCTCGCTCCGTGGAGGGGTGTGGGGTCCGCAGTTTGGCTTTCTCCCAGGGCCATGCCCCCTCCTCTTCTTAGGGGCCACCGTCTAAAGCCTGCTTTCTCAGGGAACCTTCCTTGCTCCCAACTGAGGTCAGGACCTGCTGAGCTTGTCTGCCACACTGGACCTGTCATTCAGGATACTGGCCAGAGGGGTGGGCCGCCTGGTCGAGTGCCTGGTGTCCAGTGGACACTGGACGGACGCTTGTTGAAGAAGGGGTAACACAGCTGGGGTCTGAGCAGGAGGCTGGGGCCCTCCCCTTCTTATCCTCCATCTCCACCCTTGCCTGGGCCCCCTGGCTACTTCTCTGGGTTCCCTGATGCCAGCTCGCTCCCTGGCCCCTCTTCTGTCCTATCTGGTTCTGAAAGGAGGGGCCTAGAGTCCAGAGATAAGGGCAGCAGGAGCCCACATCCGAGGCTTACACACCCCCTCCCAAGGGGCAGCTATGCCCAGATGGGGGAGGATGGCTACACGCTCACTTCCCGGCATGGTGCCAGTCAAAGGCAGGCCTTGGCTAGTTCCCTCCCAGCTGCAGGAGAAACCGGCCCCCCTCGTCTGACACACAAGCTCCCAGCGTGCTATCAGGGCCCAGCTGTCCTTTTAGACATATGTCTCCCTTCCAACCACAGCCTTTGCTTCCACCAGTCTGTCTGTTTCTCAGCTCTGAGAGCAGCCCCGCACCCCCCTCACTGCCCGTCCATTCCCTGCCCCACCTCTGTGGACTCCTGTCTAGACTGCTCCCAGGCTGTGTCTCAAGGTCTCTTTTCTTTCCTAGGCAGGGGGCTTCCTCTCTGCACCCCTCCCCTGCTCAGACCCTCACAATATCCCGCGGGGGGGGGGGCATGCTTGACTCGTTTCTGCTGTACACACGACAGCCCTGACGCACAGAAGAGGTCCTCGGAGGGTGCGCGGATGGCAGGGCTGGATTTGAATCCTGGCCTGCCTTTGTCCAAAGCCTGGACATATGGCCACTTCCCTTCCTCTCTGCACCCCCTTACCTACCCTCCCCTCCTCCCCCCCCCCCACTGGTGACCCGGTTGCAGCCAGGCTGAGGAGGGTGTGGGCGGCTGAGGCCTGGCACAGTTGGCTTGTCTGCCCCCATGGCTTGGACTGTGTGCTTGCACTCACTTGGTCTTGCAGTAGGCCACCACGCAGACAATGCCCACAACCAGCAGAGCCACGCAGATGCCAGTGATGGTCAGGACCCGCTTCTGGTACAGCTCCTCAGCTTCTGCAGAGGTGGGGCGGGCGTGAGGGACAGGACAGGAG